>QGSO01000253.1:1373252-1500283 GCA_011037825.1 Carya cathayensis | reverse complement strand
TGTAAGCCAACTAACGCAAACTGCTCAGGAGCTTCCCCGCACACAAGGTAACGGACATTGTCTCAACTTCTAAACCTACACCTATCGACAACAATCAATAGAGAGGCGCTCTATTAAAATAGAGCTGAAAGACCTTCCTTCCAACAGAAGAAAGGTACAACCTCTCCATCCTACCAACGAGGAGGAGTACAACCACACTCTCTCCTCATAAAGAGGAAGAGTACAACCACCTACCTTCCTCAAAAGAGGAGTAGGACAAACACCCACCTCCTTCAAAAGAGGAGTGGGACACTAACCTAACACAGCTAAAATAAAGAACTAAAAGACCAACAAAACATAGACTGAAAGCAGGAAAATGACATAGGGCTGTAAAAACAGGTGGGCCCAAGACAAAGCCGAAAGGCCTGGTTTAAGCGCGCGAGAGCCCAACCCATTAGGGTTTCCAGATTTCCTTCTGCCGCCGCCACCCATATGCAGCTTATCTACCCCAAGCATCGTCTCCGCAGTGTTCCCTCAACCAGACGCATGAGCATGCCGCCATCTCGCCCCAGTACTCGATGGTCAGATCGCTGCGCAGGAAAACCAAACACAGTCCGGTGTACTTGTTCCTGATTTCACACGCAAAACGGCTGCTGGTTGCCCTGCCTCGCCCCAGATGGAAGCTTCGGATCTGCGCAGGGAAACCATAACAGTCCGATGTTGCTGCTTGGTCCACACACTGACGGCTTCGGAACCTGGCACATGCTTCGGAAGGCTGGTAGCGTGCTTCGGTTGGGCTGAGACGATCAGTTCATGCCTCCCTCCTCCCCCGTCCCGGACTTGAAGCAACCCTCTGTTTTCCCGGATGAAAACAGAGCTCTAGAGCTTATAACAAAGCCCGGCTTCCACGACCAACCAAACACCTACACAAGCCTGCACAAGCCCGGTTTGGCTCTAGATCTACTGCACGAGAGACACACCAACACTGCCCAAAAGCCACCATTAAAACAGCCACCCAAAGCCTTATTGCAGAACAAACCAACCTAAACTAAACAGAGGAGCCGGAGGGAAGGGAGGGAGGGGGGGCCGAGCGGCACCCCCCTCTTGGGGGGACTATCTAACTTTGTTCTCTAGGGAGAGGGAGAGCTTCGCTGGTGAGAGAAAAAAAGTTCTCTTGGACTTTCTCCTTTCGGTTTCGAATCACTTCCGAACTTTTTCATTATGGCCGGGTACTTGACTATATCCCAGCACCACGTACATATATATATTCTCACTGTTCTTAATGTTTATAAACTTAATATATAGTAACAGTATTGCAACAGTGGATATATATATCTATATGTATATAAGGCTTCCAGCTTCCACAGTTATATATAAGCTATAAAAAGAAAAGTCCGAATGATCACAATTAAGGTTAATTGACACTGAAAAGATTAATTAAGGTGATAATCGAAGCTAATTTAAATTATATCATAAATTAGCTCAATTGCATTAATTTATAAGGAAAAGGAACGAATGTGAGACTTGATACTCATACATTTTTATCATACTCATTCAATTTTATCATACTTGATTTTCCATTAATCCAGTGGTAGTACTCATGTGGGCCGGACGGACTTGAACGTCACATGAGTAATGTGTGGTTAATGTTTGGTTAAACATATATATATATATATATAGCTACGCCAATGATTTTTATAATTGATTCAAATGTTAAGAGTTTAATTGTTAATTAAGGAGGTACAAGTACTATTAATGGCCAAGATATGGAACGTTGCTTAGTCACCAAAAGCTCCCCTTGGACGGGGGAATTAACAAATTAATAGACATTAATTCATGGGCTTAATTGTGCATTTTTTATTGTTTAATCCATCCTATAGAAGCTATTCATTAAACAGCAAGGATTAATTGTTCAGGAAGAGAGATATAATATAATTAATTAAGTAGCAGCAACATAAACACCATCAGAGTGAAGAGTAATATAAGGGTCGGTCATATGATCAAAGGGCGGGACAGTACCATTGATCTAGCCTATCGATGATTCGCTTCGATCGATTTGATCGATCTCCTCGATCTAATCTCTATCATCGGCCTGCACTGTATATAAATCTTTTTCATTTTCTGATTTTTCAAAAGAGGATTGAAGTCATCTAGAGTTCTTAGGCTACTTGGTGGATTTTACTGAATCTCAACCATGTTTTACGCATGTACGTAGTAGTACTGCATGCATGTAACCGAAGTTGAAGTGCTAATGATGATGTTTGCTTTTGGGTTTTGTGCATGCTTGTGGTATGGATGAACATATCTTAGAGCATTCGCATCGGCCTGGCTAAAACTCCTGAAAAGCCAAAATATGGACTTCTTGGTGTTTAAATCCACTGCATTGGACTGGGTAAAATGGAAGAAATGAAGCTTTCAGGACAGTAAGTCTATCTCATTCTTCATATATAGCGAGTTACTGGTCATCGTTAAATCATTATTTTATTGTAAAATCACATCTCATCAACCGAATCATTCTATTTCTCTCGTGAACCCGTTCTCCCCAAAACCCTTCACTTTCTTTCCCTTTCTCCCTCACCAAACACCCCCTTCATTTTTTCTTCCCGTTTCTCTCTACCCTTCTCTTTCTCGTCGGTTGTCTCTTTGGTCCAACACTCACTCTCTCCCATTCTCTCCATTTTTTTCATTTTTCTTCCAGTTCTCTCACTGTTTTTGTTACCCCAAGGCTGTCGAAGTTGGGAATCTAGTACTAGGAGAAGGAGCAATCGATTTGCAAGAGAAAATCGATTTTAATCAACTAGTCAGGGCTCTATTAGAGCTCTATTGTGCTTCACAGAAGGTAATCAACTCCCCTTCTCTTGTTTTTTACAATTTATAATTTTATTTTTTAGTTGTGGCTTTGGCTTGATCTAGTCTACATCATGTTTGGTTGTGAGTGGGGTCTTAAATAATGCTTGATATGGTCTTTTCTACTTTTCAAAAAGATGGTCTACAAAGTTTGTTAGGCAGGCAAAGAGAGTGGGATCATTCATGTCCCCATAAAGATAACAAGAACTCATAGTGGGATTAGAATGTATTTTTCTGTTTTTGACTGAAGTTCTATTCCAATTTCATTAAGATTTTGTAATTATGAGACAGTGAAAACCTTGCTAGTTTGTCCCATGATGATTGAAAGATGTAGATTGACAAAATAAATGACAGCACAAGCCTTGGTTTATGCATGAGGATTTTTAGTAGCAATTCTGAGAATAAAGTGCATACATTTTTACAACTTTCAAACTCATGAAGATTGTGTTGTTGGAAAGTTGGTCCAAATTTCTAATTGAGTTAAATCCCTCAACAAAAGATCATATATATATTGGCATTTCTTTTACGGTGTGATCGCATGCATAGCTTGTATTTCTAGTTACATTGCCAATCTTGTATGCTCTAGTTCTTGGCATTTCTGCATAAGGTTTTGATGTTATGACTTGGGTTTGAACTGTTATGGACTGGTTCTTGCATAAGGTTTGAATTGTTATGGATTGGTTCTTGGCATTTTTGCATAAGGTTTTGATGTTATGACTTGGGTTTGAACTGTAATGGACTGGTTCTTGCATAAGGTTTGAACTGTTACAGACTGGTTCTTGGCATTTCTGCATAAGGTTTTGATGTTATGACTTAGGTTTGGACTGTTATGGAGTATTGGTTCTTGCCTTGGTTTGAGGGACATTCCAAAAGAGTTGACTCTGTTGGTTGCCATGGAATTATTAACTATGGAAATCTCCCCAAATTTGGAAAATTACATAAGAACATTGGAATTATTAACTATGGAAATCTCCCCAAATTTGGAAAATTACATAAGAACATTTATTTAAGTTGCTTGTGGCCATGTTGCATCTGTTATACCACACTTGCTAATGTGGTGGTGGGTCTTGGG
Organism: Carya cathayensis; assembly: GCA_011037825.1. Taxonomy (NCBI): domain Eukaryota; kingdom Viridiplantae; phylum Streptophyta; class Magnoliopsida; order Fagales; family Juglandaceae; genus Carya; species Carya cathayensis. Next base: position 1,496,385 of record QGSO01000253.1, on the reverse strand, counting down.
CATCTTCCTTTGCGACTGCTTCAATGGTTCGTTTATCAAATCACATAAAGATAAAAGTGAAGCAAATTTAGTACAATGCTAATGCGACTATTTAGTCCATCTTTGTTGGGTTTTATTTTATTTTATATGTTGTTAATCCATCTACTTTTAAGCCCGCAGTTGATATTAGTATGTTCTTTATGACTTTCATCATTCATTTGCTTTTTCCTTCTATGTTTGGGTGTGCTGAGCTAAATGCATTTTTGTTGAACCTACTACTGAACTTACTTCTATGTTTAGTACTGAACTTGCTGAAATTATTTGGGTACTGTTACTGAAGTGTAAAATTGCTACTAAAACATATTGAAATGTACTACTACTGAAATGTACTTCCATTTTCATTTGCTTAAATATATTGCAGCTTGGCCTTTGTTGGGTGATACTGAATGTTGGTGGATTTTGGGATTTAGCTTGGCTGAAATGTATTTTGAAATGTTGCTAAAATTTACTCCTATTTTCATTTGCTGAAATGTACTGTAACTTGGCCTTTGTTGGGTGATGCTAAATGTTGGTGGGTTTTGGGATGTGGCTTGGCTAAAATGCATTTTGGAATGGATTTTGGAATGTTGTTGAAATGTACTGCTATTTTCATTTGCTAAATGTTCTGCAACTTTAATTGTTTTTTAAATAAAGTCCTTTCATTATAAATTGTTTTTTAATTATTGTTTTTTAATTAATCTGATTTTTCAAACTAGTGTCAATTTAAGATATATTAATGTTGGGAAACAATAATTTTCTTTATTAATTAATATATGGAGTGTATTTGTAAAATATTAAAAAATTATTATTTAAATATATAATATTATATTATTACTTTGACTTTAGAATAGCTAGTCCAATATAGAACACTATCTCTATTGGTTTGAACTTTAGTTAAAAGCTCTAGTTTTAGTCAAACTTTAGACTTAACAATAGCTAGGCCATTGCCAAGGATCTTGAACATATATATTCAATGAATTGAGAGGAAATATATCACATGCTCGCTAAAAAGTCATAATGTGCACGTGATGCACGTGTGCGGGAATCGCAGACACTTTCATATTCAACTACTATAGCCCACCAATATTTAATATGCTTTGAGAAGATGCGTTAATTAGGTACATGGAATGGATAATTCTCAGGTATCGAGAGCCCTAGCTATAACTTAATGCAATCTGACCTTTGATGGTTGAGGTACCACATAGATCATAAGCTACCATATCTTGATCAATTTGCAAACAATTAATGCATGATCAGGTCATGTATTAATCTAGAATTAATATATTCCGCTTCGATGTCTCTCCGATCATGTTATGAATCGTACGTTCTTGGGATCCTCTTTGATCTTTAATTGAGATCTGTGATACTGTGCGTGTGTTTTTGGCCAACTTCTTTACGTGAAGCTAGCTGCTGCATGCCACAACTAGAAGTTTGTTTTTCATCAGTACGTAACTGATCTTGTAATTAATTGCTCTGCCCATCTTCATTGCTGCACCCAGAAAATATGTGCTGTCACGGATATTGTGTATTGCTGTCTGAAACCAACCCTGGAATCCTTGAGTTTACCCTCCATAACAGATCATAAGCTATCTGGATATTGTTGACAAGCGAAAGCTAGCTAGCTCCACCAAGGTTTCTCCACCTCCATTTGAGGACGCCCCATCTCCTTGCATGGGTTATGAACTTATAACTATCAGCATTCCCAGAATTAAATATCAATTAAGCTTCTTTTGGGCCACAAATAGGTCTGAACGTTTACTAGTTTGTGGACTGGAATGGGCCGAAGTTGAGAATCCAATATAGGTGGCCGACGTTGAAGTGATCATTTCATTTGGCGGTGAGAGTCCACCATGATAGCCAGAACTTTCCTGTCCTTGACACAATAAATTTGTTCTTTCTGAATAACGTGATCCCAGTAATCTGGTCAATAATTTAGGCCGATTGATGTTGCTTACTGTCATGAAATTAACAGCTTAGCGGCCAGTATTACGGAAGCATGCTTACAGCAGAAACTGTGGGCAGAGAATTGTGAACAAAATTATTTACAGACACGCAGTTAATTACCCTTAAATCATGAGATTCAGCAGTTGATTATTAAACTAGTTTCTGTGATAGTCTATACTAAAATGATCATGATCTGATACACCGTAATTGAAGGTGCAGGTGCTTCACATGTATTGACTGGGGTGAGAGAGAGAGGGGACGTTCAAACGTAGAAGGTGATACCTAGCTTAAAACAAATATTACATAAATGATATCCTCAATATGAGAGTGATCAATGATGGAATATCAATCAATCCCATCATGTAAAAATGATACATGTTACTGTGAGGAAATCATGGTGGTAGTTGGTAGCATGTGATGAAAGGTACAAAATAGAAGTAAAACCAGTCAAACCTAAGCAGTCAAAGAAGAAAAATATAAATTGAAAATTAATAATAAAGCAGCATACACGCCAAGGAAAGGGCTTCTTATTCTAGGCTTATAATTGGAGGCAGAAATTGTAGCACTACTGCATGCACAAGGAAAACGTCATGAGTTAGTAATATATATTTAGATAGAGACACCAAGCTTGCCCTCATAGGCTCTTTCGAGGAAGCAGTAGTTAAAACTTACAAGATGAGGATGAGAAAGAATCTGATTAATGGATATAAAAGACAACAGATGGAAGAAAAACTATAGGCTCTGTTCTGAAAGTGGTATTTTGACAAGACAGATATAAGAATCTAATTTTGACACTACTTAAAATAATCACAACTTGGTCAATGAAAGCAGTCATGACACTCACTAGTAGGAACCAGAGAGAGGCTGGTGGTGGGGTAGCAGTAGTACTTAAAGTGAGTGATTTGGGTGTAACCCATGAAATTAACATGTATTAGTACTTCATGATCAATAATTAAGAGAGTGAACATTTAGATGTAGCTCATCATGTGCTTAAAGGTATTAGGTTTGGTGTAATCCACGAAAAATTTGTAAGGTACTACTGTTGAACGAGATTAATTGTATTAATTTGTAGCACGTTGTACAAGACTTATATTTGCTGTTGTGTAGTAAAATTATATACAATTTGATTTTTTTTCTGTAGCTGTAGCCTGTAGGCACAAATTCATCATCTGAAATAGAAATAATTATAAGTAAAAGTTGGAAGTCAGTGGTAAAGGGCATGCATGCATGGTATTTCGAAGTCCGGAATAGGCAGATTAATAACAGTACTACTGAATATTCATTATCCGATCTCTCTTGTTTTTCAATGGATTGCATTTAAACATTCTAATTAAATGGATTTCACAATAATCCACAGTCACAGAAACATGTACTATCAAAGAAATTAGGTTCATTGATTATTGTTAGGAATGATAAAAGAAAAGGGAAAAAAAAAATCAATCACACACGATATAAGTTTTATGTAATTCAAAAATGTGTCTACGTTTAGGTAGCTACAAATGATCTTATTTAAGATGATAACCAAAATACAAAACGGTGGACGTCGTAGAAAGGTACGGTATAATGCAATATATATGTAAATCTTAATCAGTGGGTTAAGCTGGATCAAGAGCCAAATTAAATAGGTCAAAAAGATTTTGCCTCGTTAAGAATCTACCAAAAAATCACAATGAATTTTTATCGAATTGAATCATCAATCGAACCCTCGCAAACAAAACCGACTCCATTATTATGATGCTTAGATGCCATTTTGACTTGACATTCAACTCCTCTTAAAATGCTGATCTATGCATTCGAGTTGAGGATGAAATTAATGATCTTGTGGTGATCATTGCAAGGTTATGAAATTTGCTTTACTTTCAATATTTTTCATGATAGTTTTGAAAAACATGCCGTGAGAATGTAATTGTTTTACCTTCCACCCTTAAAATATAGAAAAATTCTAAACATAAGCCCCTACACCACACACCATCTATTTTTTTAATTTTTTTCTTTTATTAAATGTTTGGTATATAAATAATAAATTGAAAAATTGAAATAGTTTAAAAAGAAAAAATCTTTAAAAAAATTTTTTTAAATTTAAAAAAATAAAAAATGTGAGGTGTGTGGTGTATGGGGCCTATGAGTAGCAATGCTCTAAAATATATTTATTTCTATCTAGCAAACTGTCTTGCCATATCAATGCCACGTAGAAATTAGCACGAAAGAAGCACACATGATGAATGCAGCTCTTTTCTTCCATTTTCATTCGAGGGTTGTGTTTTTAATGTCGGTTATGATCATGATTACTAATTGGAAGAACATGTGCATGATGTGTGACTTTGAACGATAGAAGGCAATAAATTCAACTCGATCCGACTAAGTTAAATGAATGGTTTTAAACAGAAACTTCAGATGCTTATTATTTCTAATGTCCATGATGATTGAGCTGTAAGTGAAAAGAAAATAACAACAGCCGAGTGTGGAGTGAAGTTTATCGATCTGGTTTGTAAAAGAACACATGATACGCACAATGATCTGATCCCTTGGTTAGAGTCTTGACCAATAAGAAATTTGGTTTTACTCACATTAATGGAACTCTCTACCTAGCTAGATGCAACTATAAACTGCTTGCTGTAATATGTAAGCTGGGATCCGGTACGTACTTTCCAGAAAGTAACCTCGACACCCTGCTCGTTTTGTAACCGGTTAATTTGGTACTCAAACAAAACTTTTCTTTCTTCATTGACCTGATCGATCGCCAACCCTTACTTTTTCTGGTCACATCAAAGCATGACGTTGCTGATAGACCAGCTGGGGCGGACTCAGGAAAAGAGAGGCTGATCAGGGCAAATTAAAGTTCGAACGAGGGAATTATTAATTTTTATAAGTACTTTATCCTCATGGTAACTTAATAATTAGTTAGCTAAGGATTCATTCAAATTCCTAGAACGTCCCAGGTTTTCCCGAACCACCTTAATTCCATAATCAACAAGTGACAGTTTCTGGTGCACTCTAATGCTGATCAATCTCTTGCCTTTTTAATGCAAACTCTTTATATTCATGTCTCACCTGATCAGGTACAGGCAATTTTCCTTGAGACTAGCATCATAATAATAATCCACACTTGCCCATTAGTGTCTGAGTCACTCTGCAGAATATTTCTCGGTTTCTCGGTAGAATATACGTCCCTACTAATATGCACATGATGGTGGCGGTGGTGCCATGATTTTTTTTTTTAATGAGAATGAGAATTAGGTTCATGATTGATCAAAATTCTAGACCCAAAAAAATACTCAATAGTTTACAAACTGGCATGCACGAACAGCTTTGTGGTCTCTGAACTTTGTCCCATCCAATGAACAAAGGTGTCGATCGTGCATGCAGCATTTATTATAATTATCATTACTCATGTCGAGAGGTACAAGAGAAACCTGCATTCTAAGCTGATCAATTAGTATAATCTCCTTCCTGATTTGATAATTATGAAATAATTAGGTATTAGATTAAAAAATATATATGTTCCACTTGAGGAGAGCAGCAGAGGACCCATTTTTTTGCCCAAAATGTGGAGCTTAGCTGTCTACAAATCACATGAGAAGGAGGAAAATTACAAAACCCCATAAAAATAGGAAACAGTGGCTAGCTAGCCCACAATATTCCAAATGCAGTTCCTGCTTGGACGTTTAAATCTTTTTCTAATTTCATTGATCATCAAACCCCCCCCAAATCATTGCAAGGAATGATAAACAAATATTTAATTTCCAGTGATCAATTAGTGGAAGCCAACAATACAGATGGACCCAAATTAAACGTCAGCAATACATATTTCTTTATTTTCATTCTGTCTGTATATGTACATATATAAACCTTCTCATGTAACTGATCATGATTCTGCAAACTGTTCTCAACATTGTTCTTTTAAATATTATCTAAATTCAAAGTTCAAACGTTCCCATTTGATCCCTCCCCCCAACCAGCTTTTTAGCTAACTTTTTAGCTCATAGGCTGCTAACTGATTGCTCAAACTTCATGTTCTTATCTTCTTCATATTATGGAAGAGATCAATCAACATGCATGCATGATATCCAAGGCCGGCCCGGATTGTCAGCTTTTGATTGAGCTCCATCTGTTTGCAATTTTTTTATTTTTTTAATATTTTCCCGGAGCACAGCTACGTACGTACCTTTGCCATTGACTTTTTTTTTATTTTTTTCAATACCTGTGCTATTGACTTATGTAATCGTTATAAGTTATAACCCTATTCGGATCTTGAATTAATTAACCACGATTTAAGAAATTTAGTTTAATTGGAGAAAATCATGTTCATCATGATATTGAAAGCTGTTTCTCGTGTGTGTATATATATATATCTACTATATATATAAGTGTGAATCTGTCTGTTACAGTGTTTTCATCTAACTCTTTTTTTTTCAATTTTGCCCCTTTGCTTTTACTATTTTACATTTTACTCCCTAGTATTTTTTCTTCTCATCTCCTCTCTCTCCCTCTCTCTCTTCCTCTATGCTCCCGATTCCCCTCCCCCACCCTAACTTCTCCTTCCATTGAACAGCATATTGTCGCAGCCCAACCGTCACACCCACCGGCTCCCCATCTCATTGAAGACTTTTCCTTCTCCATAGACCTCCCTCTCTTCCTACAGTAGCCCAGCCAGTGCCTCCTCTTCTCGAATTCCTCACACCCCATCGCGCACCACCATGACCCAGCCCATCTATAGTCTAGGGCACACCGTTAAGGCCTCACCTCACCTCTCCTCCACCACGAGCCTCTCTCTCTCTCTCTCTCTCTCTCTCTCTCTCTCTCTCTCTCTCCCCTAACAGCCCAGCACCGAAGCCCTATCCTTTTTCCCTTTGATTTCCGCCCATGCATCCTTTGATTTTCGTTGTTTTCTTGTTCTTTCATTGTTGATCTATGTGATACACTGCAGATCTAGGTACGACGTAGATGAAGAAGAAGAAAACAGCAGACGGCGTGGCAAGAGAAGAAGAAAAGAATAAAGCCCTAAGGGCGCCAAAATAACGTTGTATAAGGGAAAGAAAGCAGTTGAATGCAAGCTCAGGAGCTGGGCTTCATGAAGCTAAATGGGCTGAGGCTCAAAACAGAAGTAAACACACTAAAACAAGTACAATCCCAAAAAAAAAAGGTCCAACCAAAAAAAAGCACAATAAAATAGATAAAAGACAAATAAAAACACTACAACTAAATATTAATAAAACAAAATAATAAAACCCAACAATAAAATAATTTAAAATAGAGAGCAATTTAAATAATAGACAATGCTCAATATCAAGAAAAGCACATTAAAATAAACTTCACAACTTAGTAATTATAAAATAATAGAAATAAAGAAAGAAAACAGCCAGTCTTGTGATTGGGCGATTTACTTTATGGGTTAGTAAAGCCAAGCTAAATAATGAACGAAATAAAAGCTAATGATCAGCATTTGAATGGAGTGTCCAAACCTCATGACTTCTTTTAAAATTGTTTCTAAATATTTTATTTTCTTAAATTCTAGAGTACCTGAAAAAATGTAAAATACAGAATATAAGTTCTTAAAAAGGGATGAATTAAACTGATCGAGCTGATCTGTCTTTTATAAAGAATTATTGACATAGTACAGGACAACTACCATTCTTGGAAAACATGGCCAAAGAAACCTCACAAAAATAGTGGATAATCCAGCTTGGTGCAAATATAGACGAACCAAAACAACAACGCCATAATAAATTTAATATCCTGTCAATTGATTTTACAAAAAAATATGAAACATGTTCATCAACTAGTAATATTGTATAATTTAAATTCACTTCATTTTAAAAAATTCTATCAAACTACATTTATAAACTTGTATCAAAATTTTTTAGATTGGATGGATATATAATGCATGTTGGGTTTTTTTATTCAATCATATTTTTTTTCTTTCATCTTCTTCTAAAAAAAATTTTTCTTCTAATAATCCATTATTATTTTTTCCTTATATTTTGTCATTATTAATATATATTTTTCCCAAATTATCGTGTAATTAAATATATATTTTCCACAATGGGCGAGGGACGTTCGCCCCAACTACTATTATGTATGTATGTATGTATGTATGTATATATATATATATATAATAGATTATGTAGCAAAACAACATAGGACAAAAAAAAAAAGAACATATATTCTGTGGAAATTAAGAAGCTTAAATAATATTGAGACAGAAGATCATGAATGTACCGACAAAAACACTGTTAAAAATAATATTGTATATGCCCATAAAAAAATAAAAAATAAAACAAAAGGCAGTACCAGATTACATGAGCTTATAAGAAATTAAGTTAATCATGCAATATGGAAGAAATTATATATTATTATTTAAAATGAAACATTATCGTGATCAGTAGTTGTTGATCTAGTAGTCAAAGATCAGGCATGCACGTGCCATTAATGGTTTTTATAACATCATTCTCGAATATTATTTATAGACTCTCACTAAACGTTATTACCGACACACAAAAAATAGTCACGTTACCATACAGTGAAGAACATGATTGTTCTTTAATTTTAAGACATCATTTTAATTCATGCACTTCGGATTCGCCCCCAAGTTCTCTCTGATAAGAAATATAACCCTCCGCGTATCTTTTTTAAATGACTTTTCCATATGATCCATCAACAAACGTCCACAAAAATATCAATTACTCAACGCGTAATGTCCTTAATTCATCCAAGATCCGCCTACAATAAGTAAAACCAATTTCATTTCAACAATAGTCCATGCATGACATTAATACATCCCATGTGCTCCTGTCCATATGATCTTTGTTAAATCTATTTATCGATGTAGTGCTAATAATATATATTTATTTTTTATCAAAATAAATCTATTTTTATTATAAATAATCATTTTCGTTGTAAATAATTCATTATAAATATTATTTTTTTATGAATATTAAAGTTTATTACATTATTTAGCATAACAAAATTAAATTTTTAATTTCTTTTTATAATTATAATAAATTAAATCATTATTGAAACGTTGACACCTCAACTTATAAGCACCCCTGTGATTCCCTTATCATCTCGTCTCAAAAAAAGAAAAAAGGCCAAGATTAAATTATAAAAAAGAAAAAAAAAATTGTGGTCTCAAAGCAAAGCAGGCGTGCTATCCCCTGATTCCTTTTTAAATCTCTTTCCCAACGTTTCTCTCTCCCTTCATTCTCGTAACCACTGAGCGACACCTCACCCACTCCGTTCCGTTCTCTCTCACCCGCTCTCGTCTCTCCCCGTTCTGTCATTTCCACCATCTCTAAATGTGTCAATCGGAGCCTGATACTTAAGGAGACTGCTCTGTTTTCTCTCTCTAAGGTAAGCTCTCTTACACTTTTCCACGATTCCTGCGTTCGATTTTATTTTATTTTTTAAGATTTTGATACCAGAATTATGTTTCAATATCCGATCCGAAACGGGATTTTTATCTGATTCCCCAAGGATTTGATTAATATCAAAACCGGGTTTACCTTAATCCTCCCTTTCTCTGTTACATCTCTTAATCTTTTCCAGGTGTACGTTCGTCTTCTCCGCCAAAAAGGCACAGAAATCTTTTTCTTTTTTGGTGAAAATTTGGCGCAGAGACGTACGCAATTCTTGCGGATCCATACGGTAAAGCAATGGCATCGACTCTGATGATCTCGAACCCGGTAACGAACTCTGATCGTTCGCGAAAGAAGAAGAAGAAGAAAACTCAAGCCAAGGATCACCATGATCAGGACCATATAAAATGGAAATCCGAGGCTCAGCAACAAATTTACTCCTCCAAGCTCCTCCAAGCTCTGAGCCAAGTCCGCCTCAGCAGCCCTCCTCCTTCTCTTCCTCCTCCATCTTCTTCTTCTTCTTCTACTTCTTCGGCTTCGGTCTCGGCACCGCCCCGGGGACGAGCCGTGCGCGAGGCGGCCGATAGAGTCCTGGCAGTGGCTGCCAAGGGGAGGACGAGGTGGAGCCGAGCCATTTTGACGAACCGGCTCAAGCTCAAGTTCCAGAAAAAGCACAAGAGGCAGAGAGTCGTTGCGACAGTGACCGGGACTAACCGGTCTTCGTTGTCGAGGAAGCCGAAGGTAAGTGTGTTGAGGCTGAAGGGGAAGGGTCTACCGGCCGTGCAAAAGAAAGTGCGGTTCCTCGGGCGGTTGGTCCCCGGTTGCAGGAAACAACCGTTGCCGGTTATTCTAGAAGAAACTACTGATTATATAGCGGCCCTTGAGATGCAGATTCGAGCCATGACAGCACTCGCCGATAGGCTCTCCGGCGCCAGCTCTAGTTCGGCGCCGGCGCCGTCCAGCTGATGATGACACCTTTTGGCTATTGCCGGGTGTCATTTCACTTTAATTTTCATCTCTCTTTTGTCTTTTTATTTTTATTCTGAATCTCTTTATTATCTGTTAAATACATGTTCCTTTCTGTTCCCAAGTAAATACCATCCCAATTTCCAATGAAGTCTGGACAATAATTTCATTCCATCGGCTCTGCTCTAAATTGATTTGGAAATCAGAGTGTTTAAGAAATTCATATTCGATGAGAGCATTAAATTGTTTAATGCGCCGTTACATCTTATTTGGTAGTACATCCCTTGTCAAAATAAAGACCTATCTCATTTATTTATTAAAATAAAAATAAAAAAAGACCTATCTCATCTGAGAAAGTAATTTTATATAAATAAATTTATAAATCCAAGTATTTTAATGATATAAAATTATTTTTATTATAAAATAATATAATATATTAGTTAAAATTATATTAATTTTTTTAATTTATTTTTATGAAATCTCTTCTTATTAGTAGATTTTCATATCATAAATAATTTTTTTTTAATTTTTTTTACGTAACTTTATTTTAGCATATTAAATAATAACTGTCTAAAATACAAAAAATATATTCTGCAATGTTCCAAATATCGGGTCGAAATGGGTTTCCTGCTGCAAAGGTATTCGATGCTTCTCTATCTAAGACAAACATACCTGTCGATTTTTATTTTGTTTTAGAATATTTTTATTAATAATACTATTTATTATTTTAATTTTCATCATTTTATAATATAGTATTAGATAATTAGATAATATTTATTATATTTTATTTATAAATTTATAATCTAATACTATATTATAAAATAATTAGAAGATAATAAAAAAATAAATAATAAATAGATTTTGGTATTTGAGGTTTTGCTGTCCAATTAATTATTTTCTATAAAATAAGTAAAGAAACTATTCAACTATTTTTCTATTATTATACATCATGTTGCCTGACAGCATTTAATAATCCTTAAATTTGTATCATTTTAAATAAATATTAATATAGAAGTTAGAAAACATTCTCATGTCATCGTATTGAGTCAATGGGTATTCGTGTGTAGTGTTGGATATGATCGCTAATTTATTTCTTTTTTTAATATTTAAAAAATACACAAATTCAATACTAATAACTTTTTTAAAGATTATTAAAAAAATAAAATAAAATACGTTGGCGGTTAAATCAAGGGGCAAACCCAGTTACCCAAGGACAAATTATCATATATTTTTTTCCTTGTAATTGAAATTAAAAGAAAAAATTGGGTGGATTGGGCAAGTTGTTATTACTGTAAAAAGTCTTTTTATTCAAGGAATTCTATCCTTTTGATGTAGCTGCAAGGATGGATGAGAGCATCCACATTGGTTTCATCAAATTTATCTTCAAAATTTGATGAAAAGTACATGTTTTTCATAAATTCAAAATCTCCTTATCCATAATCCCACATTGGATTAGTCATTATATTCATCAAAATAATAATATAATATTATTTTTTTAATAATAATATTTTTAAATTTTTTTCATATTTTACAATTACACTAGTAATATATTAATTAAAGTAACCATAGTCATTGCAGGAATAGAACAGGTAAATATTTGCAAAATGTCAAAGATAAAAATTTGGAGAAAATGATGTGATATTGTATAGAAATTAAAGTAAAAGCTTCTTCAAATTACCTACTTAAAAAATGAGTGAATTGCAGTAGTAGAATTGTCTCATCACACCAAACTGGATTGCTCCACTGCGGAAACGAGAGAAAGAGATAAAGAAGAAAAGAAAAGACGCAGGGAAGGTGGAAGAAGAGAGAGGGAATGGAAAATAAAATAAAAAACCGTTCAGTATTAAAGTTTGATAAAATAATTGGTTGATGAATAAACAGTAGGTCTTCAAATTTGGTGATGAATGGAAATCTACTGTAGCTCATAGTTTCACATTTTTAAGTATAGTGAATCCAATGTAGTGGTTTTTAAGTTAAAATCATCAAATTTTAAAGATTGGCCTCATTTGATGAGTCCAATGCCAGTGCTCTGAGGGTCATGAAGTGACATTAAATATTTTTAGGAGGCTAGTTTTAATAAAAATAAGAACAAAACTCCTTAAAATTTGTGTTTTTAGTTTTATTTTTATTTTTTTAAATATTTAAATATTGAGATGAGAATTTTTACTTTAAAATGAAAGTTAAAAATTAAATAAAATATTATTTTTTAATATTATTATTATTTTAAAATTTTAAAAAAAATTAGAATATAAAAAAATTAAATTATTTATTATACATATTTTATATAAAAATTTTAAAAAATTGTAATAAAAAAATTATCTTACTTCCAAACCTATCCGTCCCTTAAGAAAATTCCTCAGAGTTTTGGCTGGCCTCCTAGATTCTGTCACTGCTGCGAGATGCATGCCCATGTACTCCCTAACCCACGGTCCACGACAAAGGATCCAAATCATCTCCTTTCTCGTTATGATCCCATCTCTTAACCTCCAATAAAAATAGGAGGAATCTTAATTTGCTAAGCTTTATGGAGAAGAAAAGACAATCCCTTATTGGTAAATAATTAGGTTACGTATGGATATTGAGTGAGTTGAATTCTTTATGAATAATAATGAGTTAAAATGATGAAATGATTTTTATAAAGTTCACTTAAAATGAATTTAGATATGTTTAAATGTTAAAATAAGTTTAGATTTGTTTATAGAAAATTGAAAAAGGCTATAGATCTCATGTGTAAAGAAGTGTTGAATTGAAAAACGTTGTTAATCCTTATAAGAAAGTTTTGAATTAAGATGAGTTTATTAATTGGAGAGCTAGGTGTTTTAATGTTAAACTCTTGTTTGTTTTCAGAGATGAGACGAGATAAGTTGAGATTAAAGTTAAAAGTTGAATAAAATATTATTATAATATATTTTTTTAATATCATTTTTGTATTGGGATTTGAAAAGGTTGAATTGTTTATTTTATTTTGTATGGAAATTTGAAAAAGTTGTATGAAATTTTATTTTATGAGATGAGAATTTTCTGAAAGTGAACAAGTTTTTGAACTGAATTGATCTCAATGCATTCCAACAACCAAACGGAACATGTTCATATCCATCTAATATCATGCTTCTCATAGCCTAAGAAATTAGGTATATGAATGGAGCTCACACAGTACTGTCCTAACTCTGATTTACCAAAGGTGCATGCGCGCGGTCCCTATATTTGTAAGCAAATGGCCATCGTGCAGATCGCAACATGTGGGGAGTGTCTTGAATAGCTAACTCCACTGTCCAAAAAAGTTGCCGATAGAAAGCGGGGGGTGGGGGTTGTGTGTTTACACGGCAGGACCTCTTGAGCCCCCACGTTATAATAACTTCCAACCTCTCCCCAAGTCCCCAAGTTTGGGCAGCATGCATCCCCCGCCATGCAACTGTTCCAATCTTAGGTCAACCTACCCTACCAAATGGAGCATTCGTCGGACAGGTTTCTTTAGTAAAGTCACTCTCAAGATGTCCTATTGGGGTTAAATACCCTGTTGTTTTATGCCCTGCATGCATGTATCTCAAGATCTAATAGAAGTACTCACCTCTCGTTTTCGGTGGCATACCCAATTGAGGCACACGTGTGCTCAGGTTTCATCACTATCAGCTGGGATTGTCTTTTTCTTTTTCTTTTTTTTATGTTTTTGTGTGTGTGGGGGGGGGGGGGGGGGGGGGGGGGGGGGGGGGGGGGGGGGGGGGTGTTGTTGTGGGTAATGAGAAGTGGATGAGGCACTCGATTTCGATGATGGGGTTCAAAATTTAATGATGCAGTTTGTGCAGCTTATATGTATATATAGATAGGTAGGCGCGTTTTTGGATGTCATGAACTTGTGAAAGCAGCAGATGGTAGCATTCATTTGGCTCTGGCATATTTACAAACAGCTAGCGCAACAAAATCGAATGCATGTTGTTGTGTATTTTAACCTCCATTTTCATTTAATGGTGTTTTACGTGAAGGAACCAGATCATCAGTGTCAGTAGGATCCCAGCACTGTGACGAATGGTTAAAGGGAGCGATTTTAGCCGATTAAACTTGAAAAAAAAAAAAAAAAGCAAGTGGCTTTGGAAGTACGTACTGTTTATCTGTCGACATCCGGCTCCAGCTCTAATTATTGGGGTCCAGATGAGAATGCGTGAGCAGTTTTTAAAGTAGGCTGCCACTCCTACGTTTGCTTGCTAGAACCCGTGTTGAGCACTAACTTTTGGCGCACATGTTATGGTCGCAATCACAGCACAGAAGACTTGCTTCTTTTTTTTTTTTTTATGGAATGGAAAAGAAAAGAAAAAATAGAGGAAGCTAGCAAGCACATGATTTATTTATTCCCTTCTTTATGATGTCTCCCGCCTTAGCTACTACATGATACAAAATATCAATATCGTGAAAAGCCACTCAGTTTAAAGGTTTTCTGTGCTATACACTACATATTTTTTAAAATATATATATATATATATATATATATATCTTATAGTATATTTCATAATGACTAAGGTTTTCTAGATTTATTGAAATAATCCAAAGTTTCCTGAGGTGTTCTCAGTAATATTTTTTGTGATTATTTTAAAAACAGACTATTGGGATGCAATATCAAATACCATAAAAGATTTGAATGTGTCTTGAGTAGTGGACTGGGAGCTCAACTGTTTCTTATTAGTGGTATGAGTATCAAAGCCAAAGATCATGAGTTCGAGAAACCTCATCGTAAGGGAAGAGTTGTTTGGATGTATCTATAAAGGACCATGAGTACGTGTTTTCTGACAAATTAAGATTGATTTTGATAGTGAAGTGATCTCAAATATTCTATAAATAACAATAAAAAAAATATCAAATAGTAATAATGAAATATTCTCACCGCTCAAACTAGCCCTAGTCGGAATTTATAATCACCATGTTGAAAGTGATATTTGTGGCATAAACTGCACGCAATGATGGTGTGAAACTAAGATTAGGAGCCAAGAAAACATACTAATTATCAAATAGAGATTTCAACAACAAAACACCCTGATCCACTGAAACTTTTAAAAGTTTCCTTTCACCACACACACACGCTAGCTAGCTAGCTAGCAGTGCCAGTCATGGACATTATCAGTCATCTTAATTATTTGATAACAACAACTACGCACGTACAAGTGATTAATTGTCAAAGATAAATGCTTTCACTTCCGAAAGAATTAATCACACAATTGGTATATATGTATAACACAAATAGAAATAAAAGGCATGCAATTAATTTATACGCAGTAGGGTTTAGCTAGCTTTATCCTTAATTACAACTTCTCGTTTAATCTGATTATTATAATTTTTTTTAATTTTTACAAAAAAATATAATAAAAAAATTTAATTTTTTTAAATCTTAATTCAACTTTTTTAAATATAAAAAATAATAATTATATTAAAATATAATATTTAAACTTTTATCTAAATTTAAAAATTCTCAACCCACCCTCTAAATCTAACCTGGCCTCCAAGTTAATAACAGTACACAGAAAAGATTGTCGACGTTGAAGATAATGAATGATCAAGAGTCTTACGTCCACTTAGCCGAAACGCTACGAAATCTATTCATAGATTGAAAGGTGTCAGCTCCAAGGTAGAGGCATCAAATCATTAGTGCTTATTGGTATGTGACATGCTGCAGGGTGGGTGGACGTTCGAGGGCAAGATTAATTATGTCAACTATATCATCGTCGGCCTACTCCTAGCTATCATCTTATAACTAATCGATCTTTTGATTTTTCTTTTAAAATATTAAAAAAAATTAATATATAGTGATTATAAATAAGTCACATTTTAGATAATACAATGAAAATAAAATATATGTATAGTTTGTAGCATTAATCATAGTTCATATATAGAGCAGTATATAAATTGATGTGACTAGAATATGAAATGAATCACTTTTGATTGTCTGATCGTTTGATTATCTAAACTAATTAAATAGCCTTATATTATAATTAAATAAAAAAAATTTATATGCAATCATTTTTTTATACTCTTTACATCATTGACGTAATTAGTTACGTATTAAAAAAAAATTAATACAGTCAATTACATCAATTGAATATATAAAAAATATATAAAAATAATTATATATAACAAAACTTATCTGCATTAAATGCTTATGTTGGCTTTGTCTTATCCTTTTCTTTTATTATGTATTTGTTCTCGATCCAATATGCTAAGTTGAAAATAAAGCTTAAAAGTGTAAAGTTTACATATATACAGGTACACTTGTATTAGGAGCCTGCTAGCTAGATCTTAGGTACCGTATTTTCAAATTAGGTATCAATGAAATTCCATGAACTATTTTATGTCAAAACCATTGTCCTCCCGGCCTTGTGCATATAAAATTCAAAGCAAATTGCTTTGTTAAAGTCCCCAAAATTCGCACTGTTTTAATTAAGTAAATATATATTTCTAGGTGCGCTTATTCCTGCATCCATATTCTTTTAGGCTAGGCTTCCTTTCGTGAGAACCGGATGAACAAAAAAAGAAAAGAAAAGGAAAATAGATAAAGTGGGTATTATATAGATATAAATTTTAATTAATTAGACAAAGATTCGTAGAACATAATGCAGGGTTTGACACATTAAGAAATCATCATGAGTAACATGTGACATGTCATGGTACGCCCCAACACCATAGATATTGCAAAACTCTTCTTTTTGGCCATATTGGTAATTAAAGCCCCTCCCCCCCCGCCTTGATCATTTATCAACTTTTTTCATATGGGTTTGCACCATATAATCATGAGTAGAACAAAAGCTATATAAGAAAAAGAAAAGGACATGCATTTTAAAAATTGAGTAATTTAATCTAAAGTTCGTAAACCCACATGGAGGGGTCATGGCTTGTCCATTAAACTCCAAGAAATATAAAGCAAAAGAGAAAAAGAGAAAGGTGGTGGATATAATATCGTTACCAGTAGTTATTGATCATCGATGGAGAAGTTCAAATTCATATATCCTATTCCCAACTGGCTTATGATTTAAGTGGCACATTCCCCTTCGTCGTCTTCCATGCTGACAAAATTTGTAGCTTTGGAACCAAAATAATAATAAAATAATGTTAGATATATTCATATATAAGTATTGTACACTCATTTTGAAAAATAAAAAAATAAAATTGATTATTATAAAATTAATTCTTTTATGTGAGTGTTATATATATATATATATATATATATATATTTTAAATAAATACGCAATACTTATGTATTTTATGAAGATAAATATCATCTCTCTATGCGATAATTGTGCAACCAACAGCCCAAGGCTCAAGAAGCATGGGCTAAAATGAACAGATAAGAATAAGTCCATGGATAGGGATAGGGCCCACTGATGCAAGAAGAATGAGTCCACGAGTAAGATCAAAGCGATGACAGACCAATTGTCAATCTCTAGCGGATTGGATAGGAAAAAGATAATCAAAACACGTGCCGAGATATTGTTCTATTTTGCCTTCCATTTTGTATAATCGTATACTTTTTGTTCGTGTACCAATCACAATAAAGATATAATGAACATGAAAACAATATGTTGAACAATTATTCTACTGATAGTCGTCCCATATAGTCGTCCTGCAATCGGTACATCATCAATTGCTATTTTAATTGAAAAAAAAAAGAGGCGAAAACAAAACCAAGATGATTCCTGCTTCTTGGTGCTCTGTTCATTCTGCAACATCATATTCGTGCTCACAAAAGCTTCGTGGCTTCCTGGTGCTATGGCCATAGGTGGTCTTCGATCTCACAGAAATTTCGTGTGCTCTGATCTGAAGCTTGGAACTAGTCTTTGATCTCACAGAAACTTCAGCGTCGTGGTGCTCTAGTTTGAAGCTTGGGTCTTTGTGGTGCTATGGTGTTTCATGGTGCCCTGTTTTTCTCAAGGTTGTGTTTGGTTTCGTGGTGTCGTCTTCTACTCAAGCTCGTCCTCGGCATCGAGATCTTCAAGTCTTGAAGTGGATTTGTGCAAGTATTTTTGTGGGTTTCTAGGATCTTCGTATGGGTCATCTTCAAGAGGCTATAAGCTTGGGTCTATTATTTGCTAAATAAATAGTGGAAAAGGTAACACCAATGTCTAGATGTCCTTATAGGGTTTTGAAATTTGTTGGTAATACATGGAATAAATATGGACCATTGAGGCTCTTCTACCTTAATCTCCCTATGTGCTTTAGTGTTTGCAAAAGGAGATAACCTTGACTGAATTAAGGGAAAAAAAATCTTTAAAATGAGTAAAGCAAGATAACCATCAATTGCCATAACTAGAAGAAAGGAGAGAGAGCTTACCCAATATGCAAACTTGTGAGGGGTAAAAAACATTGCCCATCATCACCATGCCCCATCAACAACTCTATAGGCCAAATTTTTCAATCAATTCAGAAGAGTTCACTGCTTAACACCATTATATACAGAATTCACCACGTTAAACATATATTACAAAAATTGATGCGCATATATATACACACCACACAGAAAAATAGAGAGAGGACCTCGAATCCATGAGAAGGAAGGTGGAGAACCAAGAATGACAAAGATGGAGTGGGAGAGGAAGAGATCGCAAAGGAACTTCATAAGAGGGAGGGAGTCCAAGGTCGAAAAATGGATGGCGGCAGAGAAATCAATGGACGAGAAGGAGTAGACACGCGTAGCAAAACAATCGGACGAGTAGAGACCTGAGAGGGGCTGAGAGGGTTGCGGCTGCTGAGGAGAAAAACCAATCTCTGAAGATCGACAAAGGCACAAACGAAAGTAAGAAACATCACGAAGGGATATGGGGGAGTGGACTCGGGAGAAAACCTAAGGATGTGCATGAAATGGCGTTGTTTCTCCAATCCCAGAAACGACATTGTTTCATTAAAGGAGGCTGCCACATCAGCAGCCGTATGTGCCATTTGCCCTTACCGACTGTATTTAGCTTTTTTGATATGCTGAATCATAAAACCACATCCTCTCTGTGTCTTGAAAAATTGACAACAAGCTGCCCATCTTGCCTCCCATTTGAAAAATGCATCGTTAATCTTCATTATTTTTCTTGTGTACTTTTGTTTTCAATAAATATATAGAAATACTTTAGGTACAAAAGAATTATATAAAAATAAATTTAGAAACTAATGTGACTTGATGAGTCAAATTGTAAAATTATTTTTATTATAAAGTAGATCATCTAATAGATCATTTGAAATCATGTCAATGAGTTTACTTTTTTATATATAATTAATGTGCATAAAACAATATGGGGAATGATAAAACCACATGCTCACTTACCTTGAACAATAGCAAGGCCATGTCCTCAATCCCTAGGTCTCGAATGATTTATTCTGATCATGAACCTAATTAATGTGATCTCCAAGACGTAAGAATGATTATAATCTTAATCTCATATTTTGCTAGCTTCTCCATCCGTATAAAAAATGGCTCGGGCTAACTTAGCTATGGATCATGAAGCTATATATACATCCTTCATCAGTTCATGCAGACAAACGATTATGTACGTTTGCCCTTAATTTCCATCTACTCCCGAACCGTTGTGGGGAATACTCCTCCCGCACTGCTAACAATTAAGTTAGAATTTGATTTGCAATATATTTGATTATCAAATTTCTCTTGCAAATTAAATCAAGTTTTATCTTTTTAGTTGTTAGTGGCATAAAATGTGTATCTTATCTGTCGACTTGCAAATAAAATTTTACTATATATTTACACTTCATTTGGATCTTGGATTCAGTTAGTCTAATTTTAAGTTGAGTCTAACATTCAAACACTCAACTCTCAAATCACTAAAATCATCTTAACTCAAAACCTCTTTACACATGAGACCCACAACTTTTTTCAACTTAACATATCTTTAGATGCAGGACTTATAACATTTTAACTTTCCATAAATACATATATTTAACTCATATTAAATCTAAACATATCTAATGTAACGGCCCGCTAGAAATTCAGTGGTGGAATTTCTATAGACATTAGAAATCTCGTGAAAACCCCATAAGTTTTTACGAATCGGCTAATCGCATAAGTTCTAGTCTGTCAACATAGTTAGTATTATCACTCATTATGGTGCCAGAAATGCGATTTTATTTGTTTGAGGTAGTTAGAAGTGTCAGATTACGTTATAGTTTACGCCAGCAGACTCAGTTGAATATTTAGGATTTTTTAGTACTAAGTTTATTATGCACTTTTTCGGAGTAAATAGTAACCTCGATAAGCGTACTAAGTGCAGTGGTTTCAAAATCACAGTATGAAATATCCAAATTAGGTTAGAGAAGTTTTATTTGGACACTTGGCAAGATCTTAACCACACATAATGAATAGTATTAGATACTTGGCACAAAGAGAAACCATTAGATGGATTTGTGAAGGAAATCAATGTGTGAGATCATGCCACCTAAGCAAAACAGTTTTTTTTCATCTGATCAACCAAATTGAGTTAGATGAAGAGGGTTTCAACCCTAGTAAAACCCTAAATGGTTGGAATCCTTTTGAAACCCCAAAAACTTGGTTGAAACCGAAACCCTAAACGGTTTCCCCAAACCCTAAAGTTGGCATTCAAACCCTTTTTGATCCAATTTCTAGTATTGTGTTTAATCACTTGATTAAATCACTTTCACATGCTATTAATTTCTCAAATTCCTATTATGACATCTTTATCCAACATTTTAAACCTTAGAAATTTGATTGGGCCAAGAAAAATTGGATTTGGGCTTGATAGCATCTCAAACCCTAACCAAACCCCCTTTAAACCCCAAATTGAAGCCCACTTGGTTGAGGCCCACTAAGGCCCACTAAAGCCCACGAATTTTGGCCACCTTGGCATAGCTTCTTGGAGAAATTTCCTCCCCCACTTGGCAGACCATTCATTGCATCAAGTTGCACTCATTAATATGGAGGAACCCACCCCATCAAGTCCCATGTCTCATAGCCTTTGTAAGTTGTCTTTTGCCCCCCACTATCCTCTACATTATGTCACATGTCTACACCTCCACTCAATGATCATTAAGGTCCAAATATTCTCCCTACAGAAGTCTTGAGTCGTGCAAGACACACTTACTTCACTTTAATCATTTCTTCACCCCGTTCTTAGAGAGAAACCCAAAAGAGCTCTCTCGGGCAGATTTCTGGGTCTTTTTGCGTGGAGTTTTTCGACCCTTTGTAAGTATTTTCACACGATGACTCCTTCATAAAAGTTGTTCCTCTTTGAGTCTAGTTTCCGTAGATGTATTTTTCGTATCATTCCATGGTCATTTGGTCGGTCAAAAGTATTTTTAACCATGGAAAGGTCATTCTGGGCGTGAATCTGGAGAGTGTGTTATGTTTTGGAGTTTTTGACCAAGCTAATGGATATATCTTGGTCCGAAAATTTTATGGAGTGTTCTTAGAATGTGTTTAAGAGTTTTCATTGAGGTTTTGTTGCATGAATAAAGATTTTGATGATAGATTTTATTAGATCTAGAAACATGAAAACTGGAAGTGACAAAACAGTTTTTATTTGGATAAAGTTTGAATATTTTGAGGTTTGATCTTACTCTAAAGGCTTTGATATTTTTATATGATGATCCTAAGTCTCTTATTTTCATGTTAGGATGTTATTTTGGAGATATTTAGTATTAGTTTCAAAGATATGATTTTTCTATGCAAGAGAATTTCGGTTAGGCCTAAGATTTGATGTTTTTAGGTTAGATCCATGTTTTATTGGGTTTTAGCCATGTGATTTTAATTTTGATGGTTGGATATTCTTTAGGACACGTTTTTAAACCATGTGATACTTTATTTCAAAGATCTCACCTTCTTAAGCCATTGATCAAGAGATTTATCAAAGCTAGTTAAGAAAAAGTTTCTGTTTTTGGACTAAGTGTAAAATCAAAAACTCCAAGTGTTATTTTTGTGATTTTGGTGACTTTAGTTTGATGATTTAAAGCATGGTTTATCTGAGGATGATGTTATGAATATGTTAGAAGTAAGATTAGATTTTTTGGAATTCTTGGAGATGTTTTGATTTAAGGACAAAGCTTGTGATTCAAGTGTTTTGATCTTTTTACAAAAAAGTTTGGTGTTGATTATTAGCTTTTTCTAAATGGATGTTTCAAGTATGGTTTTAAACTTAGGATTGGAAGATGTTTGTTGTAAAATTTTGGTTTAAGCATGAGTTTTGAAGTTGGAAGGAATTGTAACAAAAATCAAGAGAAATGGCCTATGGATGTTTCGGCCATAGTGTGTTTTCCATAGTGTTGTTTTGTTTTAAATTTTTTTCTGAGTTGATATTTGAGTTTAGAACAAAATTTACATGAGGAATGTAAATTTTGGAAATTTTTGGAGTTAGGATATGAAATCCTTAAGTTATGGGTAAAATGGTCGTTTTCCCACATGTAGAGGGTAAAATGATAATTTTACTCTAAGATAACTTGTTTCCATGTTTCTAATTGTTAGTAATTAAATTTCTAACTTTTAGAATGACCTTTTACAGTTTCTCGTATATCGCACTTTATTCTCGTAGAACGTGACAATCGAGGTAAGTTAGCCTCTAACTTACTATCAGTTTATTGTGTATGTGTGATGGGTAAGAGAACTACAATTTATGTATGTATGTTATCGTATATGCCATGTCATGCTATGTCATTACATGTTTATCTGCTACGTATGATTTAATCTCTCATGAATAATTATCTGTTACATAATCTTTTCTATCATACAATGATGTATGTTATAAGTATGCCATGTTAAGTATGCCATGAAATGTTATGATTAAATCATATTGTGTCATTTACAAGTATACGCCATGTTAGAAAAGTATATGATATTAATTAATATCTCATGCATTAAGAAAGATAAGACATGTTATGTTACGTATAATACGTGGGGCCACAACAACTGTGGAGTACGTATTATATTTTATGTTACTTATAATGCGTGGGGCCACAACAACTGTGGAGTACGTATTATATTTTATGTTACTTATAATGCGTGGGGCCACAACAACTGTGGAGTACGTATTATATTTTATGTTACTTATAATGCGTGGGGCCACAACAACTGTGGAGTACGTATTATATTTTATGTTATGTGTATTCATGGGGCCACAACAACTGTGGAGCATGAAGTATGGGGCCACAACAACTGTGGAGCATACACTACGTGAGACACAGCAATTGTGACACGTAGAATACGTGGGGCCACAACAACTGTGGAGTACGTATTATATTTTTATGTTACTTGAATACGTGGGGCCACAACAACTGTGGAGTACGTATTAACGCACGTTATTAATCAAGACAATTGAATAATATTCCAAGTTTATGTTAAGTCCAGTTTCAGATCAAATACATGATAAGTCAAGTTGCAGATCAAGTTCATGTTATGTTCCAAGTTCACGTTCATATTATGTTATGTTCACGTTCACATTATGTCTCAAGTTCACGTTTATGTCATGTTATGTTCAAGTTTATGTTATTTTCAAGTTCTTATTTATGTTATGCATGTTTACGTTCATGCTATATTTCAAGTCCATGTTATGTTTCACGTTCATGTTATGTTGTTTGTTCATGTTATGTTTTAAGCTTAAGTTCATGCCATGTTAAGTCAAGTTCAGTTCACGTTTAAGTTCTGGTTATGTCATGCTATATGTCAAGTTATGCTATGCTTATGTACGACTATACTTATGCATTTATGCTTTTACTGCCATGCATGCATCTTTAACCTGTGTGTGAGTTTTATGTTAACTTACTGAGATTTGTAATCAAATCTCACTGTGGTAGTCCCAACTACCATTCCCCCCGAATGGTAGATCTTGTTATAGGACCCGAAGAAGAATTGGAATCTGACCAACTGAACACGGTCGACTAGGCCACGGTGCGATGTTGATGATGGCATAGTATTTAACTTAGGTTACTACTTGTACTTTTGGAGTTGTATCTCAAGTATCCTTTTGATCACAACCATTTTGGACTAGTGTGGTGATCATGGCTATTTAGTATGCATTTATGTATGAAATATGTTTCAAGTATTTGGGATATTTTAGTTTGGTGCATAGTATTGCTAAAGAAAAAAAAATTATCCGCTGCGAATATTGCATAATGCTATATGCATGTTAGGAACATTGCATCTTATATGTCATGAACGGGGGCAGGTAACCTTGTGTTGCATGTCCCGACGCTTCAAATGTCCGTTCAATCCCAAGCGGAATTTGGGGGCGTCACTTCTAAACTCATCTAAGGTGGCCCTTACAAAACTCACTGCATAATTTCAACTCACTACTATTCATAAAGAATTCAATTCAGCTCAATATTCAAATAAGACCTTAAGCACAAATTATCCTTTACCTTAAACGACAATAAGGAGGTCCCTCCCACAAGGCAACATGGCTAGGATTGAGAGTTATCTAGAAGCTAATGTGAAACTATTTCCTCGTGGAACTCCCACAAATTATTCATGGATTTGTTAAGATATTTTGAGGAAAAAAAGAGATCCCTAGAAAATTAGTGTAGAAACCATGTTCATACATTGTAGATTAGGATTAGGGGTACATTATTGATGAAAAGAACTTTGGTGCGGTGTACAGCAAGGAAACCTATATATATATATATATCATGCATGCTTTATATATAATTGGACCTTTATGGTTTATGAATAGGCTTCAACTTAAAGAGTCACGATCAAATCAACATCCGTGGCTATCGGGGTGAAATATTCATATTCCTCTTAATTTTGGACGAACGACCTTAAAATTTAAATAAGTGGTAGTGCTACATCAATTAATTTTATTGCATGTCCTCCCTTTTTTTTTTTTGTGATATTAATTGTGGTCCTACAATCTTGCAAGTTGGAGTGGTGCTTCCAAAATTGGAGAATAAGTGGGGACATGAGTGGAATAATTTTGGAGATTGAAGTTGTGCTCACATATATCTATAAAACATGTCAAACGTGCTAGTTGTTGTGAGGACCATTAAGAATAAAACATCATGATCTATGGAGCGGGCAAGGGGTGGTCGGAGGCGATTTCATAGTCGAACCAATCTTTGGCAACATATGTATTCCAGAGGGGGCTATATGAAATAGAATCAGCATGGTGGCGAGGAATCTAATTTATTAAAAAAAAGACATAATACTAATCTAAAGTTGGTAACTACTTGTAGTGACGTAGTTATTGTAATCTTTGAAGTAGATGCATGCTAGATAGTGAGCAAGGTGTATATATGATTAGGGCTAGACTCCAACTCCAACTGAGTCTGAATGGTGAACCCCAACCTCCAACTTCAACTGAGGTCAGAAGTCAATTTGAATTCAAACTCCAAATTAGAGTTAATTCCGAATCCAATCGAAAATGCTAGAGTCAGAGCATCAGAGCCATAGAGATGTAGAACACAAAAGTTTCAACCTACGATTTTGACTCCGACTATGTTTTACACAAAAGTTCATACTTTGACTCCAAACTCTGAGTTTTCCAACTCTAATGAAGTTAGAGTTAAAGCAAGTACCAAATGAAATTAGAGTTACAGAAATTTGGCTCAGCCCTATGTATGATGAGGTACTTGTGAAAGTGGAAAGCTTAGTTAATCACCAAGAAGCCAACAAATCCCCACTGATCTTTAGCTGGCGTTTAAAAACCCAGATGATCCAAATTCATACTGAATATACACACTTTCAGGGGCCCATGAATGGGATCGAGAAAGGGCTTAAACTGCCTTGGAAAGAAAGGGGCCCACAAATGGGATTGAGAGAAATAATTCCATGCACCATGGACTGGCCTTGCAGATCTGGGCTCATTACATTTATATCTCCCTTCACATCCCAAAATCTTTTCAGGATTAGAAAGAGAGTACAAAAAAAAAAAAAAAAACCTATTTGTAAAGCTTATTGGGCTTTATTTTCTCGTCAATGTCAAGTTCAAACATGCACAAATCGCATAGTGGCACTCATTCAATAATCGAGTAATGTTAGAGATAGTATGTTCAAGTTTCGCGTACTTATTTTTAAAAAAGTATAAGATTTATTATTAAAATAAATAAATTTTTTATTTGAGTCTTATATTTATCATTTTTTAAAAGAAGTTAGCAAATTTTACCCAATTTAAAATTACAAATATGATTTTTCATATTCCGAATGAAGGCTTTTCAAAGTTGGACTTTCATCAAATAAAAAAGTTATTAAAAAATAGAAATCGATCAAATATACTTATTTATTTACCACGTTATTTTCGGCTGGGGGTACTGTACATTGGGCGGATCTAAGGCCCTTTAAAATTCTATTAAACCATCTTAAAAGCCCGCGATTGCTAACCTTCCCATACCAAAATTAGTCCAAAACCCGCAGCGAAACACGCCGTGCTTTCCATCCTGGTAGACGAAAACAGAAAACGGCGGCGTTTTTTGCGTAGTCGCCCTCGCAATCGCAGCTGCTCTGGTCTCTAAACCCCAGAGTCGTCGAGTCTCCACGGCACGAACCAATACTCTCTCTTCTCTGTGTTTTGGTTTCAGAGAATGGCTTCGTCTTCGTCTTCGGTTGCAGCTTCTCCAGGGATTACAGAACGAAGAGGAATACCAGGTGCTCAATTCGTTGAGGACGTTCAGACCTATCTCACCCAATCAGGTCTCGACGTTAACTCTGCTCTCGCTTTCCTCCAAGAAAGGTATGCCTCTATTTTAATTTTCAATCTTTCTCTCATAAATCTCACTAATGATTTGTAGCTTGTTCATTTTCTCTTTTTTTTTTTTTTTGCCCTCGAATGTGAGAGAGAATAGTGTTGGATTTGAAGATATATGATGCCTTAGAATCTGTAACATATTTTTTTCTGTTTCTCTCTCTATAAATTTTAATATTTTTTAATGTCTGCCATGCTCTAATCTCTTGCAGACTACAGCAGTATAAGTTGGTTGAGATGAAACTTCTAGCTCAGCAAAGGGATCTTCAGGTGCTCTAATTGAATTTTAGCTGTTTCTTCAAATGACACGGGCACTCGAATTTGACCTGACTTGTTGAGTTTCATGTTTTTATTCTCTATTTGTTGATAATGGAAGAGAACTCAGTAGCCTATGTTAGACTTAAATTGTGCTAATTAACTGGAGTTTGATTGTTGCATACCACTATTGCGTATAGCTGCAAATATTTATGGAGACGCCTCTCTAGATTAGAATCCTGTTGATTTTTTAGGGAACTGCACGGTAGAGCCATTATCTTTAAATAAAATGGTTTAGATGTTGTCGTCTCACTATGAACGACCTGGAGGACCCTAAACTTTTTCTAACTTATTTGTGTGTTGAGGCGGTAGAATATAAACTATTTAATTGAAAACAGTGATTAGGATTTTAGTTATCATAGAATTATCCTTGGAAATCTAGATGATTTGACTTTACACATTAATATTAAGCATTAGACATGAAATTCTTTCCAACCTTGGCTACCAAGTCATTGCTCTGCACATAGATATATCGTGTACATGTATGTCATGTTAGAAGTAGTTGGGATTTTTTTTTTTTTAAAATAAAAGGCATTAATATAATCCCCATATAACCCCATACAAGCAGTATACCATACGACCTCGGGTGTAATTATTGGTAGCCATATCAGTTACCAAACTGTGGATGAGTATGGGTTCCTGAAATTTGTCTTCCACCATATTTCTTCTTTCTAATTCCTCTTTTGGGAGCTGAATTTGGTAAACCATTCATATATATTTTTTTTTTGATAAGTAAGGTAAACCATTCATATTTACCACATCACCAATATCTTCATACCTATTAGGATTTATATGATTTGGGTAACACTTTTTTTTCTTGTGATTATCAGGCTAAGATTCCTGACATTGTAAAGTGCTTAGATGTGGTTGCCACATTGCAAGCTAAGAAGGGTACTGGTGAGGTTCGTTTTTGTACTTTTATGTAATTTGTCTGTGCTGAGTATTGTTTTCTAACAAATCATGATGAAGACAAAACCTTAGGGGATTCGGTTATTCTTTTCTCTGTGGGTGCACGCTAATGTATACTCTGGGACAATCATTCTGCTTAACACATTCGGTTTCAAGTATCTTCATGGCGAGTGATTGTGATATTCATGCACAACTCTAAAGATGTCACAAATTAAGTAGTGTATGTTATATTCTATATAAAAAAAACACTTACTTTATGTCTTTCTTGTTGGTATCAAATGAAGTCGAGTGGGGTAGGTTATTTGGAAAAACTGCAGGTTAACCTCATGCTGCTTGTGTATTCAATGCCTTTCATTATGATATGAAATGAAGTCATGCATGGATAGAAGTCTGAGTCTTCCATTGCACTGGGCTAAAAGTTTTCATGTAAATTGCAAACCAAAATGTTGTTGGCCACCATTGTCAGGTTTTGTTATAAAAACTAAGCACAAATGCAATGTAGAATGCGGGGAACCTCATTCCACAGTCATGATCTGTGTGTTTTCTGGTCTTGCTATACATGCAAGGTCATAAGCTTGGTCTTGGCTACGTATTGTATTTTGTGTGCAATTCCTGAATTATACAGAACAAAGGTCATAAGCTTAAAGTCAAGTTTTGAATTTGAAGGCTTTTTTTTGCCCTCTCCCTTTATCACTTTTATTTGATATTGTTCTTGTGATGAAAACTATTTACTGAAACAGATTCTCTTTGTCTAACCTTTTACCTTCCTAAAATGCTACGACATATCCAGAATTTTAAAAATCAAAAGAGACTTACCAGTTAATCTCGGCTGACCTCATCTGTGGAGAGTCTGATTGCATTTGGATTGTTTCCAAGAAGAGTCCAAAACATTTCAAGCATTAAAAATATATTTTTTTATGCTGGACATGTACTCATTTGAATGTGTCAAGAGTGTCCCGAGTCCATTCTTTCTAGGTTCGTACCATTTACCCTAAAACTTGGATAGAGGGAAACATGTTTTGAGGATGACATCTTCCTTTTCTGGCTTGGACAATAGAGTGTCCACCCCAGACATCTCCCAAAAAAAAAGGATATCCAGGAATAGGCACTTAACTTACATATTGGGGTAACTTTCAAAAAAAAAAAACTTACATATTAGGGTAGTTCCTTGCGGTGAGATGTTGCATTTTCAATCTCAAAAAAAATTAATGTATAAAAATCGTTTGTTGTCCCTTGAAAATCATTTCCACAAACGACAATTCTAGCCAGTTCAATGTCATGGGAGGTGTTTTAATGCTTAAGTAATGATTACTAGATTATTAGTTTACTATTTCGTTCTTACTTGAATGAGGTTTGTTTGGTTACGAATGCAGGGACTTATTACTGATTTTGAAGTCTCTGAAGGCATATATTCTCGAGCTCGCATCGAGGATACTGACTCAGTATGTCTATGGCTGGGAGCAAATGTCATGTTGGAGTATTCATGTGAAGAGGTTCGCTGCAGTCAAATCTTGCTTAGCTTTTTCTTCACTATACCTGCAGGTTGAGTTCTTGTCTGTCTTTATGGTGCAGGCCGCTACTCTTCTGCAAAAAAATTTAGATAACGCTAAAGCCAGTTTAGAAGTTCTTGTTGCTGATCTACAATTCTTGAGAGATCAAGTGACAATAACTCAGGTAGTATTCGTGTGAATGTGAGAAGTTACTCTCTCTGTTTGAAATTCTATATTTATTTGTACGTTGTGCATCCATTGGCATAAAAGATGTTTTTATGTTCAAGGCATTGCATGTATATAGTGTGGGAGTGGGAGCCTGGGAGCGGGAGTGGGAGCCTTTACTGCTTTAATTTCTGTGCTTTATTGATCATGAAGTTGAGAAATGTAACGATCCTATAAAAATCATGGGCATGCTTAAGCATGTTTAACCATCAACTCCTTTGCATATATCTTTAACATAAAAAAATTAATATCAATTTTGACCATCTGACAACCATTGAACAGGTCACCATTGCTCGTATATATAACTGGGATGTTCATCAGCGCAGAATTCGACAAGTTGCTGCTGCAAAAGACACTTGAAATTAAAACCATCCACCCAGATTCACCGGTGCAGAATATGTTTTCCTTGTGAGAGTATGGTCCTGATATCTCTGTTTTTTTTTTTTTTTTGCTTGAATTAGATTGGATTGTCTCCCTTTACCTTCAGGAGTCGACGATCTATTTCAAGGATTCATTTTACTTCTGCATTTCAAGTTCCACATAGTGTTTTATTAGAAGTATCTGTTTTCTAGGGAAAATGTTATGTTATAAGAACTAGTTTTGATGTATGATTACAGTGATGGGATTGAGCTATAACATCTGTATTGCCCGTAATTCGGATTGGACATATTTGTTTTGCTTGTTGAAACTTTGGGATAGCTAATTACTTATAACAACATGCTTGAAATGAGTTTTGATATCAGCTAACTAGCTGTAATTTAAAATTTGAAATTCTCTTTAATGAGGAAGATTGTGGGGCCCAGGAAGCTTCAAATTGAAGGTAATTTGTCGGCGAACCTTTGCTGAGTGAAGCGCCAAGGTGTCAAGATCACTAGGTCTGTAATGATGTCACCCCAATCTTTTCTATCCATCCTTAAAAGGAACGTAGATCTGGATGGTTTCTGATATAATATTGTGGATAGTCGGAATGACATGATGTTAATTTTGATGTATCTTAAGTCAACTAATGTGATGATACGGTTTCTGAAATATTTTAACTCTGTTTTTTGTATAAAGACAACCAAAGCAGCCTATGGAGAAAGAAAAGCATTGAACAGTTTGAGATTCTCACTTAACTGTTATGTTACCGTGCTTCTGTTTTGGAATCTGATCCAGCAGGTAGGTGGGGGCGGCACAAACGTTGTTGTTTCAATCACTGTTTTTATTAGCTTGGCATGAAGTTGAATTTGAATGGGCCTGCATTATCACACACACAGAGACCCTATCTTGTCGGTGAACATTTAGCCCTTGTTTGTTTACACAATTCTAAACTATCTCATTTCATCTCATCTTATTATTACAATTTTTTCAAATCCTTACACAAAATATATTAAACAATTTAACTTTTTCAAATCTCAAAACAAAATTAATATTAAAAAATTATATTATAATAATATTTTATTCAATTTTTAATAAAATATATCATCTCTTCTTGACTACGTAACCAAACGAGGCCTATAAAGTCAATAGATTAGCAATTTTCCAAAGTTAGCGTGTTTTGTGCCGTAGACACTCGGTTTTGCCTTTAGTCATGGTCCATACAAAATGGCGGAATGTGCTATACTGGGTTAATATCAAGACTTTTTAGGCTAATAGCTGTTTCCTTGAACACAAACCTCTCCTAGGATCTTTGAGCTCAAAAGCCTCGTCCCATCTGGGTGATGGGGTTATGCCTAATTTGATGCAGAAAGACTGTCTCATGTCATCTATCTTCTCCTATTGCAAATAATACTTATATTACATACATTACAGTTTTCGTGAGGCTGTTGTTTATCATTGAAATTCTCTTATTGAACTCTTTAGGACCTTAATTAGGACTTGGATGGCTTGGTTGACTGAACTTTCCAAATTCCTATTGCTGCAACTTTAATAAAATGTTTCTTTTGAATTAGGATCTGTAGGTCATTATTTATTTGAAGTACAACTAGAAGTTTCTCGTCTTCCCTTTTTTTTTAAAAAAAAAAAAATTAAATTAAATTTCTCTTTCAGCCTGCCCCCATAAAGAAATATATATATATTATTGAATATGTTCCCGTGGGCCAGGAAGTTGTTCAAGTGGTGGGCCACAGAGTTGTTCTAGTGAACCATCAGAAAGCTGCTTCTGAGGTTGGATCTCGGTCGATGTGATCAAGACAAGAACCAACAATATTAGTCTAATTGCATGCATAGTTGACTCTTGAAACAGGCCCAATTATAATAAAAATAATAGTTTCAAAATCATAGTTTTTTTTTTTTTTTTTGTTAAATATAGCAAAGTTTTGTTACATACAATTAAATTTGCATACCAATTTGCATACAAATACTATTGTCTTCATATTCAAAATTCAAAATTGATACAATTTTTATTAAAGTCTGACTTTCCGACAAATCACGTTGGATGGGTGCACATATTAGTGCGTAGAATCGTTTACGATTCATTTTTCGTACATGGATGTGACACTCTTCACTATACACAAACCACAACTCGTTTCTTTCTTCCACCGCACATTCTGATATTCTTTTGTATCTTTTAGGGTATTTTATATCCATAAACGATGGCATTTTGATGGCACATGAATTTGATTAAATATGAGCTTCATGGCCTCTGATAACCTTGTGATTATGATAGTCTTGGGTTGACTGCTGCCTGAAAATCCGCATTCAATTCACGGGTTTAGATTTCTTCTCTCTCTCTCTCTCTCTCTCTTGGATTTTAGGAGGATAGGAGTGAATTATTATTATTAGCCAATCTTAATAATAATTTATTTTATTTTATTGGATTTCTTTCCGACCTCATAGACTTCACCATAATTTTAAGTGGACATGGGGATGGATGCAAGATTAAAAGTAAAATTAATAAAAGAAATAAAGAAAAAAAAATCCCAAAACCAAAGTGCACACTTTCCATAAGTTATTATTAGGCATATAATAAATATGTGATGTGGAATAGTCTAAAGATGGTAATGTTTCGAGTAAATTTGAACCAATAATCGATATCCATGATTTTTCTCAAGGAATTTAATAATTATTTTTATAATTGGGCAATAAATTAACGAAGGATAGAAAAGAAAATGGCAGCATCATAGTAGACATCACTCAAACAATGAGAGGCTGACCCAAAATGCAAGACAGACCACTAACCAAAGAAGACGCAAAGAAACAAAGGTATTACGTGAGAGGACGTCCGGCTTTGCTTTCATGCAATCATGGCTAGAAAGTTGGGGGGAAGAGAGGATCACAAATGCTTATAGAGACGTGCACGAAACCCAATGCACCTCTGTCCTCATTGCCCATGCCCTAGTAAAATTTTTTAAATAAAGTCACCTTGTCCTTTTGTGTTATAACGCGTTTTTGGCGTCACAATAAATAAATACACACATATAAATTATCAATATGTTGACTTTGACTTATCATGTGCTGCCATGCATTGATGCTAACTCAACCTCAACCTCAAATTCGAGTCTTCTCACCTTTTTATTATTATTATTATTATTTAAAACATTTATTATTATTATTATTATTATTTAATTATAAAAATAATCTGTCAACGATTAGAGTAACTTCAAATTGCCGCAATCATCGGTGGGGTGTTTCCACTCATCCAGCTTCTCCATCAACGTCTTGCATGGGTTTTCAAAAGCCATAAATTAAGATATTATTGGAGCTGGATATATATGAAAGGAAAACCGGCTTTAGGGTTTGTTCTTGATTATTTTCTATACCACGTGACAAATCGATGACTTCATCAGTACAAATTAACCCTCTTCAAACGTTCTACCTCAATCTTAATTGATCATCATGAATTTGGTAATCAAACCGGTTTTAATTAATTAGTTGTTAAAATACCGACGTTTTCAATCGTCCGGTTTGAACCCGAAGTTATTGATTGGGTCCAAAATTTACATACATCCGGCCGTGGACTACTAATGTTGCCTGTCAAACCTGATTGGATTGACTATATATATATATATATATATATATATATATATATATATATATGTATGCATGAGACCAATAGTCTTGGGTGAGTTAAAGAGAGAGACAGAGATTCCTATATATCTATCTAACGTATATATATAGATATAATTAATTGTAGGAGGGAATATTATATAGATATTATATTATTCAGATCACATTGTTTTCATAATATATACAAAATGAAATTATAAGTTTAGGACCGTCATTAGTGGATGATGATCTAAGCATTATTATTAATCTAGAAGCTATACATATATATATATATAGTTGATGAGAGATATATCATGAAAGTTATGCAAGCAACCAAATTAAAGGGGCTTTTGGCTAATTCATAATTATTAATCAATTACTTAATTGGCTCAACAAATTTTTTCAAAAGCACCATTATTATGATGGCCCTCTAAATTTCTAAATTTCATGTTCTTTCTTCACGCCGAAAAGATGAAAGAAATAATATAATATAATATATTTATATATATATATGGAGCATATACATGATATTGAGTACCACTACAAGTACACAAATAGCAAAACCTTTTTTTTTCTTTTTTGATACTCATGTTGCCAAAATCATCGGTTATTATAGCCTTTAAACTTTCTATGACGATCATCTCGTTAATCTTAATGATATGGCATATTATTTATAAGAAGTAGTATAGCCTATGGCTAGATTCCCTAATAATGGTAGGAAAAAAAAAAAAAAAGTATGCATCAAGTTATATAAATCTCACACATTTCATTCCTATATAATTTTAACCCAATAATACAGTCACTTTTACATATTTTTTTGTGCACTCAACTCTTACGATTGATTACGTTATTTTTTTAAAAAATTAAAATAACTGATTTGGTTAATCATATCAATAAAGTATGTAATGAATTATATAAAAATAATTATATATAACATAATTCATAATATAAAGCTTTTATCCTTCACACAATGATCTATAAATTAAGGAAACTAAAGTTGTCGGTAATAGAATGTATATAATATATGGGCAGACCCATATTATATATATATATATATATATATATATATATATATATATATATATAGGGCTTGAACGGGGCAGTTGAAAGTTATAAATTCAACTTATAATCATATATATAATTAATTAGCCGCGCGCCCATAGAAAACAACACTGCAAGAAAGCGGTCGCGGCCGCTGCATTTTCTTCCTCTAATATCAGCAACAATTAAAATATTATATTATATATATATATATATAGAAGAATCTTAACCTTTTATTTTATAGAGGCATGATCTCAATTATACGTAGTCCAAATCAAGGACCACGTCTTGAATTACTACA
Organism: Carya cathayensis; assembly: GCA_011037825.1. Lineage (NCBI taxonomy): Eukaryota > Viridiplantae > Streptophyta > Magnoliopsida > Fagales > Juglandaceae > Carya > Carya cathayensis. Next base: position 1,461,200 of record QGSO01000253.1, on the reverse strand, counting down.
TGAATTAATATTGATGCCTCGTACGTACAAAATATATATTTAAGATCCAAAAATAATTTCCCAAAAACATTCTCATTGTCTAATGTGAACACCATGCATAGATATCATCATGTTCTTGTACGTCTTGTAAGTGATGATCTTCTACACATCATCATGTGTGTGTGTATATATATATATATATATATATATAGACTATTGAGAAACTTGGGGAAGAGTTCCTTAATTAGTTTATACCATAGTTTCTCAATAGTCTATATATATTTGAAACTTCCCCATGCGCGCACCTTAATTTACTCTTATATTTATGATCTCGCGGAAAAGGGGAATAAAGTGAAGGGGTAGGAAACTATGGGTGCGTGTACATATTCATGTGTCCCCACATAAGTTAATTATAGAACGTATGTACCAACCTATAAGATTGTATTTCATGCATGCTACATACATGCACGTCCTGAATATTGTAAGGAGGTGCAGGGGTAAATTTCGTAGCCTTTGCCCCATAGACCATGCAATTTGTCTTAGGTTGTACACGTTACAGGACAACGACGGTCCATATATCCTTAAGGCTGTAAACCCACAAAGCCAATTAATCCACAGTGTGAATAGAATTATCCAAAACAGAAACAACTACCAACAGACCATAAGAATAATATAACCTGATTATATAGATGAGATAAGATGTTTTAAATAGTAATAAATAAAATATTATTACAATATAATTTTGTAATATTAATTTTATATTGAGATTTAAAAAAATAAAATTATTTATTATAATTTATATAAAAATTTAAAAAAATTATAATAATAAATTGAAATGGAATTTCCACCCCTGCCACACGCAGATCCCTTCACATGATACATCTACCCAACAAGCCTAGCTTCTTCTTTCTTTCTTTATTTCCTTCTTTTTAATTGAACGTTATATTCCAGGTAAGTATTCAAAGCTCTGACCTTTTGACCACTGTGTTTCAGAAAACTCGGATCCCCATAAAGCGACATATCGGCCGGTACCGTGCGAGACTCAGAAACGGTCAAAATTGAAATCTTCTTTTTTTTCTTTAGGCGGTGTTCGATGTGTCCTAGAGGGAGAAGATTAAAAGCAGAGATTACAACAAGAATGACGCGCCGACTGAGCAAGTGGTAAAGATGCGCCAACTATGAGATCATTAAAATTTAAAGTATGAAGCACGAGCCTTGTCGGCACGTGAAGAAACATGTGAAAGGAATATGAAATCTTCTCACAATTTATTTCACAGTATTTTTCGTGCTTCGTGTAGAGTAAGTTAGTTACCTTCCCATTACCGTGTTCGTTTATTTTTCCTTTCTTTCTGCCAAACTTATTCCCAAAGCAAAAAACAGTCAACCATAATATTATGATATGTTTAAAAATATTTTTCATTTATTTGTGCTGGTGGTTTATAATAATTGCATGATAGGGCCTCCTTTTATCCCCCTTTATATATATATATATATATATATATATATTTATTTATTTATAATCTAGAGTATGGCCCTCTCTAACATTTGAAGGATAATATATCTACAAAATAAGGATATGTGAAAGAGAATGAATGGAATAAGGAAAGAGATATGCATGATGCCTGCCTAAGCTAAGCTAATATGTGTTTCAGGTTAGGTTTAGATATTGAGTTGAGTTGTATTTTATGTAAAAATTTATGAAAGTTGTAATAATGAAATGAGATGGATTAAAAGTGTTTTTCAATCCAAACTAAGCCTTAATTTAAATAGTAGTGGGTGTAGAATAAAATACTCAGGGCTCCCATGCATATAAGAAAAACGATTATTTGCGGTGAAAATAACTATCTGTGATGAGAATATACTGATTTTGATATGAAATGATTATTTTCATCGTAAATAACTAACCACGTATAAACTTTTTTTGTTTTTGCTAGCATGTCTTAAAATTATAAATTCATTAGTTTAAAAATTAGAGAGAGAATTAAACATATTGATGATCTCGTTATAATTACTTTTATATGAAGTATATATATTTAGCTAGCTAAGAATTAACGAAGAACAGTATAAGTTAGCCAACAAGACACTAAGGTCGATATCTCAAATTAATAGATGATGAAAAACTTGATTGATAGAAAAGAAAGCTGGGAGGGAAAAGATGCTGTAGAGAGGGGTATCAGGGTGTCATGTATTGGAAGCAACAGCAAAATCTCTAAAACCGCGTGAAGTAGTACTGCATGTTCTTTGAAAGGACACAGATCATTGATTAAACAAAAGCTATGATCTATACCCCTTCGATCCATTTGATACCCCGGTGGGAGGAAAATAGCAACAAACAAAAGAAACAAACAAAACTACGGGATCTGATTATGATTAAATACACGTGTGAAGTCGAGCTAGCTAGCTAGATTGGCTTTGTTTTTTCTATATATCCCACATCGAGTTCTGGACATCGGGGGACCATATTATATGGATCGCGTATCTTGGCAAGGTGTGTTTCTTGTAATCTCTAAAATCATTTTCATTTATGTATGTATATATATGTTGAATTCCCCCAATGGTATATATCCATTCTTCCAATTCTTTTCTCGTGATCGAATTGATTAAGAAGGTTTTGGAAATTTTCCGGCCCGTTGTAGTCATCAATAATTTGTACATGGAAGTTGTGATCATTATTTAAGATTTTAATGTCCAGTGACAACTTGGAGATCTAGAAATTCATGATTGCATGAAGCTGCTGGCTCTATCATTTTACGAAATGCTATAGCTTTTAGCTAGCATTCATATTATAATATTGGAAAATGCTAGTATGATTAGTAAATATATCCGGTACTCATATATATATTTTGATTTTTTTCTTAATGGTTAAGGAATTCATTATTAGTGAACGTATTTTTTTTCTTAATTGTTAAGAACGTTTAAAAAATGCTTTTAAAAACCATTTACACTAGTGTGCATAATTGGGATGCACATTTAGTGTGCACCCTAACATTATCCAATGTCGATTTATGGGCACTAATTAGGGGATCCAAATGGAATTTTTATGAAAAGAGGGTTGAACTATAATTAACCTTGTTGAGGTTCATTGTTAATATATATCTATATAAATTATCAAAAAATTTATGTGTAGTTATTTTTACATACTATTTTGTGAACTTCACTGATGTAATTGACCGCGTATTAAAAAAATTAATGTAGCTAATCATATCAGTAGAGTGCGTAAGGAGTATTAAAAAATGACTTGTATGTAACATTACTCTATAATTCTATGGTGGATATATAGCGATGGTCTATCTAGAAAGTTGCAAGCGTCCACTCCACCACTAAGTTAATTAATGTTTTTTACCCATAGATCACTATAAGAAAATTGTTTATTTGTGATCAATTTTTTTTTTCCTTAAAATTACTATTTCATATCAAAATAAGTCTAATCCGGTAACAAATAATCATTCTCGTTACAAAAATCTTGTTCTAAATTATCATTTTTCTTGTACGCAATAACTATTATTTTCTTTAAAATTAAGATCCTCGTTTTATGTTTTAAGATTTAGGATAATTGAGAAAAAAGATAATATCACAAAATGAGTAATAAATGCATAAAGAAACTAAATCTTATAATATTGATCATTAAAAACTTAAAATTATGTAAGAGACACGATAAATAATATTGTGCTGTCTATTTCTTAATGCAAGCGTTCATAGTTCTTAAACTTTAAACAAACAAAATCACATCAGAAATGTGAAACTCATCGAAAGTGGGTCTCAAATTTGTGTCTTGATTTTCTTTTTTTACTTAATGATTAATGAAGTATCTTTTAGTGATATTGTGAATTTTTTTATCTTTAAAAAAATATTTAAGAATATAAAAAAATGAATTTAAAAAAAAAAAAAAAACTTTTTTAACCTTTCTTCTACCTAGCCTCGGACTACAGCACTACTCAAATCACAATTACTCTCGATCAATAACGAGCAAAAGATTAATTATTAATCACTCAAAACCCTAAAAACTCATGCATGATATGACATTTGAACTCGTATATAATTCGTGCACAAAGTACTAAAATAGTGCTCAAACTTTTGAATCGTAAACTCCAAGTCAAAGGTAAAAAAATACGATGTACACTGATATTAAACTGGATATTTGTACGTGCAGAATAAAGGCGAACCAGTGCTACAGTGTTATGTCGACTGGGCTAAACATTAATTTTGAGAAATATAAAACGAAATTATTATAATATATTTAATTACATTGAAATCAGAAACTGCCCAGAAAAAATATGTAAATTATGTTACTAATTTATATATAATTAATTGCAATGAAATTGGAAACTGCCCAGAAAAATTATATAACACTAATATATATTAGAATAAATTTAAAAAAATAATATTTATAATTGTAGAGTGTGTAATTATCATCTAATTTTTTTAAAAAATAAATAAATAAAAGTTATACATAAAAAAATAATAATAATAATAAAATTTTCTTTTATTTAAAAAACTTGAACGACGCTTAAATATACAGTCGTCAATTAACGACGTCTCGGTTGATGTCGGGAAGGAGGCGGGCTTCTTGGGGGCCGGAGTCGGTGACGCGGTATTGTTGTCAGCATGCGCACAGCATGTCATGCACGTACCTTACACGTGCAGAAGCTTCTCTCTCTGTTTTTTTTTCTTTTTTACTTTCCTGAAAATTTTACCACTTCAATCTCTCTGCCTTCTAGATCTTGTTTGGTTTCTTTTTCCACCGGAAACTTTTCGACGCAGTTGCACAGTGTTACCCAGATGCCCTTAATTTTAGCTTAAATTAACAATGTACGTCAAGTAATATTTAATGTAGGTAGAAACTAATTAACATCTGGCCGGGGCTACTTGGTGGTAAGTGTTGCCCTAATAATATATATTTGCCTACCAAGTAATTTTATATACAATCTGTGTGAAATACGTAATCGTCGAGTAATTATTTTGAGAAATAGTAAAATTTATGATTAAAAAATTAATTTTTTTATATAAATTTTATATTTTATTCATTTTTTAAAAAGATATTACGTAGTAATTTACAAATATATTTTCTCTTACCTACCCCCGAAAGAAGGAAAAGTAAATTAAAAATCACAGTTTTAATTTCAACGTTATTGTTGAGGTAATTGGTTGATTTTTCTTACCCTTTAATTGTTTATATATGCTTAGGCATTCATCACCCGCTAATGGTTGGTCCCTACACACGTACGTACGTACGTACGAGCCATATTCAACTTTTTTCATAAATATATTTAGTTAGTGTGTCATTACATTTTGACGTGACCATAAACATTTATTATTTGAGTAATGTTATTTATTATTTTATTTATTTTTATCAATATTTTATCATTTTATATTATATATATATAATATTATATGATTAGAGACTATTTATTATATTTTATTTATATATTTATCATTTAATACCATATCAAAAGAAGATGATAAAAAAATAAATGACAAATAGATTTTTTCTTCGAGTTTTGAGATAATCCATGACCACCCTTGAAGATAGGAACAATTTATAACCCATTGTACAAGTTGTGGCATGATAATTGCGATTTAGGAGGGGTTGATGGTGTCCACTGTCCAAGCCATCATCTGACCTTATCGGTTATCCAATGCTTAAGAGGAAAAAGAAAATTAATTAAATGGGACATTTTAGGAAGTAATTTGTCCATAGATTGCACAACACAGTTGAAAACCACAGAGAGAGAGAGAGAGAGAGAAAAGGGAGGCAGAAAATCAGAAGAAACGGGAGTGCCTTTTATTTTTTATTTTCCATCCCACGTGGAGGCCAAAAATCTTGTCTACACGCAACCGGTAAAACCAGTCAAAGAGCCGCGTTTGCCAATGTGGACCCACGTTGGCGGTCCACACTGCATTTAATGCAGAAACCGGCCCGTCGACATACTCCGTACATATGTAACGGGCAAATGTCGGTCAAGTCCAAGGTGGGAAACCTGTCTTAGCCAACCTGTTCTCCAAAGTCCCAACCCAAGCTATAGCCTATCCTCCTCATTCACACTCCCAAAAAACCAAACACACACACACACTCTCTCTCTTTGATATCTCTCTCTCTCTCTCGGTCTCTCTGACAGATAGAAGAGTTCGTAATAAAACAAGCTCGTTGGAGGACAGGCTCAAATGGAGAATATGTGCTGATGATCGAGTCCATGGACAGGAAAGATCAAGAGATGAAGACTGAGAATTCATTAATGGCAAATTCGACATTTTCCGATGAGATTCCGAGCAGTTTTGCTTTACCAGCAAGCATCTTCGACATGCCATGTGATCATCAGGGAGATCGTCAAAAGGGTTCGTCCTCAGGCTTCATGGACATGCTGGCCGGCATCTCGGACTACGACCCATCTTTATTCGAATGGTTTTCCGCACCGATGATGCCTCAGCCGCAACAGCAACAGCAACAACAAGAACAACAACACCCGCTTCCCTCTCCGGCCTCGACTTTTCCCGAGTCGTCCGAGGTGGTGAATACTCCGGCGACGCCGAACTCTTCGTCGATTTCTTCGTCCTCCAATGAAGCAGCGAATGAGGGACAAAATAAGGCTGGTGGAGAAGAGGAAGACCAGGACGACCAAGAAAAGAATAAGAAACAGTAAGCTTCTCTAATTGGCAGACTACTATTTAGTCTTTCTTTTCTTTAAATCTAGCTGCTTTGCTCTCTCGGTCATGTTTTGGTAATAGTACTGATTGTGGCGAAACATGAAAAAATGGGCGTGATAAGGCAATCTAAGAGAAAAGGGATTGGTAAATGAGTTTCATTTGTGGTGTTTACACTAAGCATGATTTTCATGGGGTGGCTGTTTCCTTCTTTAATTTTAGCACAAAAGTAAAAAGTGTCTTTTCATGTGTATGTGGGTTTTAGGTTGAAACCCAAAAAGAAGAACCAAAAAAGGCAAAGAGAGCCGAGATTTGCGTTCATGACAAAGAGCGAGGTTGATCACCTTGATGATGGGTACAGATGGAGGAAGTACGGCCAGAAAGCTGTGAAAAATAGCCCTTATCCAAGGTATTAAATATCACCCTCCCCCTGATCTGGTCCCCCTACGATTGATTCTGATAAGTTTGCACCAATTCAGTTGCAATGACTTTCATGGCTAGTTAGCTTTGTTAACTTTCTTGACGCGCACGGAATTTTTGTGTACAGGAGCTACTACCGTTGCACCACTGCTGGATGTGGCGTGAAGAAGCGAGTGGAGCGTTCCTGTGATGACTCTACGATTGTGGTCACGACCTATGAAGGACAGCACACGCATACGTGTCCGGTGACACCCCGTGGAAGCATCGGAATAGCGACGACAGATGCCGCCGGCTACAGCAGCTTGTCTTCACCATTTGTTGTTCCACAGCCTCAGTATCAACAACAGCAACATCATTATCTATATAGCTCACAGCTGCCTTTGAATGTTAACACTACTAATTTGAATCCCTCGTTTCCTCGTTTTGTTCAAGAGAGACGTTTTGGCACATCCTCGGCAACATTGCTTAGAGACCATGGACTTCTGCAGGACATCGTTCCGTCGCAGATGCGAAAGGAGCCCAAAGAGGAGTAGATTAATGGTTAATTTATCTGTTAATGGTATGTGATTCTCTGACTCGTATGAGTTTTGTCTTTAGGGAAGAACCCACTTCGACATTTCATATAGATCTTCTGGATTATCAGTGTAAAATGATTAGCCTTTTAGCCTTAGAGGGACTCGTCTTGGGTTGGGTTCTTTTTTTCTTTTTAATTCTTTGTACTTGGAGATTATTCAATTATGGATATATATTTGTATCTTTTCCCTCCTGTTTAATTTCTCCTCCTCCTCCTTCTTTGGGGGCGCGCTTATCAAAGGGTAGTTTTGTCAGAGTATTTAGGGTTAGGGTTTTGTCAGTTTTCTTTTCTCATTCTAAAGTTGGTGGGAAAACTTCATTTTCTGTCACGAATCCTTAGGACTTCATCGGAAATTGAGAAATCTAGAATGAACTTGGGAACTTGATCCCGCTCATTCTCTCGTGAAGGGTGGGGAACCCTAAAGATGAGGTTGTCGTGAAAAGTTTGTGTAGGGTGTTAATCATGCCTTGGAACCTGCATGCATGGAAGTGCAAGATGGAGCTTGAGCCATTGAATATTGGCGATGTGAGCTCCTCAAAGGAAATGGGTTTTGGTTTTAAATTCAAATCATGGTGAGAGATATCTTGGTGTCAGAAATATATGGCTGGTTCAACAATAATGTTGAAAATATAGTACTGGTTTGCGTACCTATTGATGAGATTGTTGATGCGCTTTGTCCGTATTACAATCGTTAATATAGCTAAGAATGCTCGATCATTTACTTGCTTGAATGACCACGCTAATTGTAGCCGTAGTACTTAACGGGAAATTTCTATCTAAGCTACCTAGTAATGCAGAACTCAGTGGAAAACCAATTGAACTGCATGCTCTAGCTGATCTGGGCTGTAGCATGGTCTAAAATTTTGATGATTATATGCAGAAGTGTGTATATGTACGAAGATTCCCTATATAAATGTTTGTCTAAATTTTGAATTCCTACTAGAACTCATGCAGATATATATGGTGCATCTAAGCATTCACGTCTTGATAATTTGGTCTCAATCGAGGTACAGGACGTTATCATGTTTAAATTACAGCTTGTCTGAATTACCTAAAAGCCAGGACATGATCGAGAAAAGATTGCTTGGATCTTTGTTAATTTTTTGGTGGCTAATAGCTATTCCTTTGGACATTACGTAAATTTAAAACACCCTTTCAGATATGACTGAAAAGCAGTGTATTTGTTGACAATTTGTACCATATTAAATATGCTTTTTACAATATGATCGACCGATCAGCAGATAATTATAAATTATGTGGCACGCATTCCAACTGTAAAGGAAAAAATAATTTCAATAGGGAAGCCATCCCATGATTAAAGGCATATTATATGGTAGCATAAAATACCAGCTAGCATATATACAGGAAAGATACTGTGGTAGAAAATTATATGAGATCATCAGTTTCTTGTACAAGCTACTGATCGATCTAATATGAATGGAGCTATTTCAGACGAAAAAAGGTCAATAAAAGTACATGAATGCAGTAACATGATAATTAAAAACCTGCCATACATGATGCAATTGCAAGATCAAGCTAGCTAGCTTTTTATATTTCTCCATTAATTCTACAGTACTGATCTGCAGATGAATATTCTGTACATGTAAATCAAAAAGCATCCCTCGTGTTTTTTCAGAAAAGAAGATGGCATTTTCTTGTATTCCCGGCTTTGTAGCCACTAATTTAGCTTTTCGTTTCAAATTGCAAAATACACCAACCTTTCAAAGTACTGAAGTGCCAGCCAGACAACTAGATGCTTTAAGTACATAAAGAAAAACTTATCGGGGTGGTGTTGTAGTCTTTAGCAGACTTAAAGCGTGTAAACTTATATTCAAACTGCAAGAGATTTGGGTCCATAAAAGTACTGCAACGTGGGCAGTTAGCTCCCATTATTTCCACAAGGCCATGTCTGATTGGGCTTGGAAGAAGAAGGATCGATGTAATTATATATGTACTCCAATAAGATCAACACTAACTTTGTCCACTTGGAAAAGTTAGAAATTCTCGTTTCAGAATTTTTTCCAGATACATATATAATAATTCTATCTGTATATAATACGACCCCTATAATTAGCTGTATTTTGCATTTTCAGAGAATATTTTGTAAAAATAGTTTATATAATTGTGGGAGAAATTCCTATCTTATGAAAAAGCAGATGATCTCTTGTCGTGAAGCACCCAAATTCAGGTCTATCTGCTTTTCGCTCGTATAAAGAATAATGATTCCGTGACTATAAATCATTAAACAAGTAACAATTTGTGGAATACAGAAGACTGATATATAATATATCGTGATCATCCGTTGAAACAGATGCTTTCTCCATGATCAGTGATTGCCGAATATTTAATAAATTGGTCCATTTCAGTAACAGTTTGGCTCACAAATATGAATATATAACACATACATACATACATACATGCATGCATGCATACATACACACATATATATGTATATGATGTGTAAGAATAATTAAATTTATTTTATGAAACATACTTTGTGATTAAGTTAGCATACTTTAAAGCATTGTACAACAAATAGAATATTTAAAAGAGTTTTAATGTTAGAATTTTGATCTCTAAAAGTTTACGTGAGCAACTTTGATTTTCTATCGACTCTTTACTCTTTTGCGTTGCTATGGAGAAACTTTGCGTGCCTTGTTTTTGTGAAGAGAGGGATCAAGAATTATATTTCAGAGAAATGCTTCAGTCATATATATTTCGACATAAAACAAACATAAAGTAATGGCGTGTTTAATATGGCACATCGTTGATTATAAAATTACTTTTATTATAAAATAGATCTATTAGCGTATTAGATAAAATTATGTCAGTTTGTAAGTTTACTTTTATAATCGTAACACTTTTATTTTATATAATGTGTTAAAAGTAAAATGACATAAGTTAAGAAAACAAAACATGACCACCCACTAGCTAGGAAAACTAAAATATTAATACTGGGTTTAAATAAGAATTGGTAAGTAATTAACTAAATATATTATTTTTCAAATAATTAAGTTCTTAATTGAGCTTATGTATATAAATTAATGGTTTAATTTTTACTCCATAATAATATAAATGGAGATTTGACGATAACACTAGTACTTATGATGATCATTTAATAATTATAATAATATATAGATTACTTCGTATATAAAAACAAATTTATATAGTATATGGATTAATAATTGATAGATACGGCCACCTTACACGTACACACGGTTTGTTAATGCCATGCACTGTACATAGTGGGTGGGGACTTTACCCCCAAATTAGGGTCATGTGGGGGCGGTATATCGATACGATGCTTCTCCTGCATGCATGTCAGTCTTAAAATACAAACCAATTAATTATGGATTTTCTTATCACCTCATGTGCCCAACAGGAACATTTGATCTCATATACTAAAACATGCATGGCTTGGAGTTGCTTGATGAAATAACAGATCATGAGTGATTACGTACATGACATTGCTGCATACAGATCAAATTGTCGATCCCATGAGTTTATGCAGCATGTCCCAGCTAGCTGCAGGTTCACAGCCCGGCCGGTAACGATCATATGGCTCCCCTTTATTTACTCTTGGAACAATTTTAAGCTTGTTTTAGAGCAGATTTTCTGATTATGATAATTTTCTATTGGTCTATGCCATACCCTGATGAATGGCCCAAAATGGCCAAAGGAGAGAAATTTTTATAAGGAAAATCAAAGACAAGGTACGTACTGACAAAACTTCTGTTGAATTGTGAACATCTTTAACGTGAATCGTTTTAGTGCAAAATTTTTATGGATATTCTCCCAACAGAATGAAGATTGAAGACAAAAAGAAAAGAAAATTCTCATCGATGAGGAGGATTAATTGGAATGCAATGATACATATTATGGATGCATCGTACGTAAACGTTCGGATGCATTTTGTGCTTGGTCTGAATAAAACGAACAAACGGAATAATTAATAGTTATTTCATATGAAACTCAGCAACCTATAAGAAATTACCACGCGTACGTACGTAGCACTTCTAATCTCAAAAGTATAAAAAGGACTCCGACGTCTAAATTTATTTCCTTAACAGCAGAAACCACTCTATCTCTCAACGCAGACTAGGAATTAACAATATTAGTTAATCAATATAAGTTCGAGATTCCAAGTACTATGGAAAAAGAGATCTAAACCAGAAAGCATGAAGATTGAAGCGTACGTACACACGGCGTTAGGTGCATGTCTACGTGCATATGCTCATCATACACTGACCTTTTCTCATGCTTGACTATGTCTTCTTAAGCTGATCAACCCACCTTTGTACATGGGGCTAACTGATCTCTCTCTCTCTCTCTCTCTCACACACACACACACTGTCGACCCGGTAGTCGCATTGTTACCTACACTCCCAAGCAATCTCTATATATATAAGCATCTTTCACTACCCAACACTCATCCCCTCCTGTTGTCAATATATTTTCCTGATCTGGCATTAAAAGTTTCTGCTGTATAGGCTCATAACATGGCAACTTACTTAGTTTTATGTGTAGTGATTCTTAAGCTTGCAACTGCATTTGGAAGCACGCCGAACGACACCTTGAACGAAGCATGCGGTGGAGTGTCTTTAGGTTTTGGCATATTCCAAGACATCTGCCCAGAGGCCGAGGCCATTATCTTCTCCTGGGTCGAAAAGGCAGTCTCCAACGACCCAAGAATGGCGGCCTCACTGCTTCGTCTCCATTTCCATGACTGTTTTGTCAATGTAAGTCATATTGTATTTAATTCACCGATTTTTTTGTTTTTGTTTTTTTGCCTTTTTTAGAAGTAGTGTAACACTAGATCAGGACATAATGCATGCTGAGAGTTTTGCAGGGGTGTGATGCTTCTATTTTGCTAGATGACACAGAGAACTTCGTTGGAGAAAAAACTGCAGGTCCTAACTTGAATTCTCTTAGGGGGTTTGAAGTAATAGACGCCATTAAGTCTGAACTTGAATCTGTATGTCCTCAAACCATTTCTTGTGCTGACATTTTAGCAACTGTTGCCAGAGACTCTGTTGTTCTGGTATGTACTCAACCACCTTTGATGATTTTGTGCTGAATGAGACGTGCTTTTCGTATTAAATTGCATGATGGGCTTGTGGTAATTTTGACTTCCGATTTTCTTGCATGCAGTCTGGCGGACCCGCTTGGGAAGTCCAAATGGGAAGGAGGGACAGCTTGAGTGCAAGCAAAGAAGCAGCAAACAACAACATCCCAGGCCCAAACTCCACTGTTTCAACCCTTGTGGCCATGTTCCAGAACGTTGGCCTTTCGCTCAATGACATGGTTGCCCTCTCCGGTAATCGCTTGCTTTGAACTGGATCGTATTTCTTAAGAATTTAGAAGTACTTGTTTACCAAGAAACACGACCATTTACCTTTTGGTAGGTGCGCACACAATTGGCAAAGCCCGATGCTCAACATTCAGCACTCGACTGCAAGGAACCAACCAAAATGGCGCTGATATTAACCTTGATTTCGCTGCCTCACTCCAACAGCTATGCTCAGGATCAGACAGTAGTACGACATTAGCACATCTTGACCTGGTGACCCCGGCAACATTCGACAACCAGTACTACGTTAATCTTCTATCTGGAGAGGGATTGCTTCCATCCGACCAGGTCCTTGTTAGTGGCAATGAGCAAACCCGCAAAATAGTCGAAACCTACGCAGAGGATCCATTTGTATTCTTTGAGGACTTCAAACTTTCTATGTTGAAAATGGGAAGCTTAGGGGAACTAACAGGGTCAAATGGTGAGATTCGAAGGAACTGTCGAAGTATTAATTAATTTAGCCTATTGAAGAAGCTAGCCTCATATAGAGTCATGGCATATCCATGCTATATGCAATAGAATGCTTAATATAGTTATTTATGAAAATATTAATGAAAAATATAATTAGTAATTATGTGTCGTTTCCTTGCAATACATCAAGGAGGTAATCAACCCAACTTGATTATATTGGTTTGAAATCCTTCCTTTTCTTGGTCAGAACTGCTCTCGAACCTGATGCGCATCAATTGTCGTTATGATGAACTCTAGGTTTGGGTTCACAGATCTTGTATACATCGTAAACAAGATGTGAACTGAGGATGATTATGCCAATAAATTATGTTCTACAAGAATTAACATTCTAATACTTGGTCAGGGCAAGCCCTTACCCCCCATGAACTAATGGCACACGAGCTTAATCACTGAGCCGATTCCTGCTAGATGGTAAAACCTCGCCATGGAGGGTAGAGAACTCAAGACTCAAATAGCTGTTACCATCAAACATTCTATATATTTAGCAATTGAGCTTGAAAATTTTGCCTTCCTTAGCCTTTACGTGAGCCTCACACCAATTCTTTAGCTCAGTACAGTCCTAGTGGCTAGTGCGCAAGTGCCATCTTTAGTTCCAATTTCTGCTCAGCGACTTCAAGTTCCAGAAGATGAAGATTTTCAACAACAAAATATAAAGAACGTATATTGCATAAAAAATCATCCAGTCTTCACAAGTAAAGATTATAGGATAAAATTTGCCTAAGCATGCGAAACTAACTGTAGATCTCCTAAAGAGCATCTCACTCATCATTCCCCCAACCCCCATCCTCCCACCCCCCAAAAAAATCTCGATGATCTTACAGTATCTCTTTTTCTCTTTTTATCGGTGATAATCTAACACTACTTTGATCGCTCGATAAAGCCATGGGCATCTTAAATCACATTTAGATGGGAAATGTGGCACTCTAGTAAAAGGTGGTTGCTTCTGCTTCTATCCAAAAGATGGAAAAAGAATGAAAAGTGAAATCGCAGTCCCTCTATCATCTTCTCTATCTACTTAGTTACCAGAGATGCTATTACAATCGAGAAAAAAAAAAAAAGGAAGCTGGAGGGCAGATGGATTCGAAGTTTTCCATATAGAATCATAGATAGCTAATTCCCAGAGCAATACAGACAATTAAAACCGGGAAATAATTAGAACCTGCTCAGTTATTCTCCCACATCCACTCCTGAGAAGCCTGAAGGCCCTACATGAGAAGATGCAGACAATTGGAATTAGATTATCGCCCATGGAGAGAAACCTCAGCACATCAACACGTCAACAACAGACACCTGTTGGAAGCGTGTAGGATCACTAACTGAACCAGCTACTACCTGCAAATTGTAATTGTGTGTATAACCAGGGTCCTAAAAAGACAACGATTGCAAAAAGAGCTCAACAGATTTATATTGAACATAATATAGAAAGCTACTTGAATGAATTAGTGTATCAAATCAAGAGTGTGCTTCATATACATTGCCGGCCCATTTCCTAAAACAAATTATTCAAGTCTTGACTAAAAGTTGTACAAACTCTGTTCTTCAAATAGTGCAATACACCAGAACAATTTTCCTCAGTATAATATAACCTTTTTGCAAGGTCCAGTTCTAAATAAGGCATTATGATAGAAAGTACGATCTTCCCGTAAAAATAAAATTTATCTAAACATTTTGGTGCCCTGTAACTCCAGAAGCCTGGCATTAGACCAAGTTATACAGTGAGCAAAAGAACAGCTAATAATTTTGAATTGACAAGATTAAAGACACTGACCAATGATGACAAAGTAGGCTGCCGTAACTGCTGGTGGTTGTGGAGGATTGTGTGAAGCTGAGCTGGCCGCTCGCCCCATTGTGTTTGTCAAACTTGCTGGGCATACGGAACTTGAGGGTGGGACTGGGCTTGATGTTGCTGAGCTAATGGTTTTTGTTGATGCTGATGTTCTAATACTGTCAAATCTTCAGGTTTCTCCTACTGCAGGTCCATTTAAACAGACATTACTCCCATAAATTGTAGACAAATCCCAACAATAAGGCAAATCTTATACAACTCACCTGGCTGTCACCAGTTACACTATTATGATAGTACTTGTGTCCATCAGGAGAGGTGTGCTCTGTCCAATTACATTATACTGGAGCCACAGCCTGGGTAATTAAAGGAGCAGCAGATTTGGATGAAGGCACATCAGCAGCCAGTGTAGTCTACCAATGGTGCTGGCAACTATCTGTGGTACAATCCCCGCCGATTGAGACTGCGGCATTCTCAGCATATAATTGTTCAGCTTGACGAAACAATTAAACCAACAGAACATTGTAAAAATAGATTTCAGCGAATAAATACAAATTATAAACTCTCAAAATTGATATAGAAATACATTCTAGCTTCAGACGCAGACAGATGTTTACAATTTGAATGACATGTCAAGGACCCAGATACACTAAGTGGGTCACATTTATAGAATACATCCTGTTACAAAAATGTGGCAGTAAGAATAAATGCTATGTTTCACATCCCTAATTCTCATCCAATGAATGAATTATTAGGGCAAACAAGTTATCATTTAAGCAGTACTTCGGTGAGATTATCAAATGGTAGCTCCAACTTTAACCTCACGACATTTTAAGTTGTAGTTGTCAGCAACTGCAGATATTATTCCAGCATCCTATCCAAAGCATACCCTCTAAATCCTGAATACCTGCTGTTTAGTAGCCAGAAAACTCTGCTGTGATGTTAAACCTTGATTTGATGGTTGCATCAGCTGCAACTGTTGTTGCAGTTGGGAGAACGTTTGCTGGGACGGCTGAAAGCCCGCCTCAAGAGCTTGTATCTGTTGTGACAGCATCTGAGCTAACTGATAAGGCAGCTGCTGAAGAGGCTGAAGCAGTTGCTGTAACACAGCAGCAGGAGGCTGCTGTTGATTTGCACTGGTAGGGACAGAATAAGGTTGTAAGTTAGCATCCAAAGGGGTTGGGAGTACTGTAGCAGAGGTGGCAGTCTGGTGAACCTGAGGTTGGATGGCTGTCCACCAAAACCAAGCAACTGTTGAGATGGCAGTTCTCGACTGAAGGGTGTTTGAGCGGCAGAATGACGAAGCCGTGACTGACCAAGCTGCTGTAGTGATGGAAGGGGTGCCTGCATTTGTGAGTAGGATGCTGGAATTTGAGGGTGTGACTGAAGGGAAGGTGGCAAGTGCTGAGGTGACTGAATAGGCTTCTGGAGTGATGATATTTGCTGGCTAACAGGTGGAAGTTGCGGCATTGACTGGTTAAAACTCTGTAACGAACCGGGGATGAAATCACTAACTTGTTTTGGAAGTACTAGGTACACCATGAAGAAATCAAATGTCATTCTCTCTGTATACCTGTTGTGATGTAACTACCTGTCCCAAATGGGAACCATCAGCAGGGCCACCAATGCTACTCAGAGAACCAGCCTGAAATTTTTCCCATGAAGGCAGGTTTGGGGAGTGAGATGAGAATTTTTAGTTTTAGATGAAAGTTTAAAATCTTATTTTTTAATACTATTATTTTTTTGGGATTTGAGAAGTTTACACCATAAAAAAAAGTTTACACCATAAAAAATAATACAGAAAGAATTGCACATGATGAATAAACTGTAAGAGAAGAGCATACAAAGAAATAACAATGCAAACACAACGTGAAAAACACCATCAATAAACTATCCATGTAAAGAATCTATGTTGGGAATAAAAAGACAGAGAAGCTTCAGATTAACTGCCGGAATAGACATAGAAAGCTAAATGCCACTCACACCAGTCTTAAGGTAACACTCGCATCAGAGGTAAATTATGGAACATTGGTTTCTCAAGTTTAGGCATTCAGCTTATGTAAAGCTAGTGGGGAGAAAACCGCAAGAAAACTCAAATGCAGTAACAGACTGGCCAAGCACACAACTTAAGCTCTGACTGATAGACTGATTCCAATACTGGAAATATAGCTTATGCCTAAATGTAATGAGGCAGAAAATGATATCGTATTTTAACAAGTACAAGAGTTCTAAGAGACATACTGACCATAGCTTAACAAAGGGCTTTTGAGCATATATTTTTTTTGGTAAGTAAGAAATTCTATAATGGGCACTAAGCCGCAATCTAAGTACAAAGGGTGCATACATAGATGCACCTAGTTAGCAAGAGAAAAAGGATTCAAATTTTGGTGATTATAAATAAGGTCTCTAGGAATAGGACAAAAATTCCAAAAAAACCCAAACCCCAAAATTTTTTTTCCCCAAAGCAAACAATTTTTTTTAACCTTAAAATAAAAAATAAAAGCAAAAAGAAAATTCATACATGATGGCTTTCGAAAAAAGGCAAGGGTGGTCAAACCGTCAAACCACCCCCAGAATCCATTTTGGGGGTAGTCCAACCACACCCAAGCCCACAGGGGTGGAAAAACCACCCCCAAAGGCCATCGTGGGTGGCAGTCACCTCCCAAACTTAAATATGTTTTTTAAAAATTTTTAAAGTTTGATTTTAAATAAAAAATACATCTCTTACCCCCAAGAATAGCTATTCCTCTAATTTTTTAGAACATTTTTTTTATAGCAGTTGTTATTCCTTGTAAAAAAGCCCAAACCAAACTATGGAATTGCTATTCCACACTTAGGGGGGCTTATTCCGCGAACCAAACCTAGCATAACACTAGTCACCTCCTCAAATTGTCTAAATGTTAGAAGTTTCATGAGTAATCAGCATGAAGTGAAGCAATTTCACCTCATATATGTCTTTCTCGGAGGGGATCCAACACACCAGTCTTCTCACCCCCATCTTAGGCTAATCAAGTACAAAGTGGCATACAACAAGGAAAGAAATCCAACTCCTAATCATGTGCTGCGCTAATACATTCCACTTCCCATTGAATGGAGCCATCTGTACAGATGTCCACCATTGAGGCATCCTTTACCCATGCAATAGCAAATTGTTAATTGTTGCTCTTTTTTTTTTTTCTTGACTAGTCACTAAAAATCAGTAAACAATCTATCCCAGTATCACCTAAATTCAGAGAGGCAATACACCTAAAAGATCTATCTGAATCTGCAGTCACCAATATGACATTAACAGTACATATTTTGTATTAGAGTAATAGGAAGAATAAGGAATTCATGTGGAGGAGTGGAGGGTTAAAGTACCTAGCCCCCAGTGAATGAAAACGAGCATCTACACCAGGACCCCCAAATGCAGGACCACCCCTGAAAATGAGATCCAAAAAAAGGGTCAAAAACTGAATGTAGTGATTTCTGTCTGTGAGCAACACGGAGGATTGCTCAAAAAGTTACAGTTAAGCAGATCCTGAACTAAAACATTGAGGATGCCAGGTCCCTGATGCAAAATTCAACCAAATGCAATCTTCTCTCCCCCACCAGAAAAACCAAAAGAAAAAGGATCATAATTGTACAAAGTTGACTGAAGATAATGTTTTTGATTTCAAGACCTTGAATCTGCAGGCCTAGGACTCTTAGGATCAGCAAATCGGCCAGGTAATGGTTGATCACAACCCTAAGAAGCAGCATAAAAAATATAGTATATAAATAACTTATAAAATGAAATCCATAAAATAATGTTGCTAGAATAAGGGAAAAGCACTAACTCTCACTGTATAGATTCCATTAACAGCATTTATAGCTGCCACTGCCATGTCTCTGTGAAAGTATTTAACAAAACCACATCCTTCAAAACATAACAAGCAAGCATAAACGCCATCAGTTGGTTCTGAGTTAACACCACAAATAACGAAATACAAATATTTTTCCCAAAATGTCACTTAAATAAAAAGAGACAGCATTCTTGGCTGTGCTTTTAAGGAGGGACTGTAACATTTAATTTATGAAGTGCATGAAATAGATTACCCTTTTTTTGTGTACATGAAATAGACTACTGAAATCAACCATTTCACACTTTCTCACAAAAGTAAATTAACGGAAGACAATCATGCCTGCAGTTTTTAATCTAATTCCAAAATTCTGTCAAAATAAATAAATAAAAAGCATCCGGCACATGCTTTAACAAGAGTTAACAATGATGCAAACGTCTATTTCATGTATAATAATAAGGGATATTATAGAAGCAAGCCAGAAAGCCTTCAGCAAATCTTACAGCTCCAATTATAATCTTTTTCCCTATAAGATTATAATAGTAGAGTACACACCATGAATCTGCCTCATATTATCACGCATGAGGTAAACGTCTTCTACTCTGCCATACTTGAAAAAAATCTGACAAGGTGAACACCAATCATTAGTTTGACAACACAAGTAGCGCCCAATTAAACTTGTACTGTATGTGCTTAAGGAGAAGATTTAAACTACATATGGTGCTCATTATGGTAAAAAACTTTGTAAGGAAAATAAGCAGTTCTCTGGGCGTCAAACTGAGAAAAGATTAAGCAGAGAAAGTACTAATCTTAGAGAAAGGACAGCTCAACTAGTGGATCAACATACTTCTTCAACTTCCTTTTCAGTAGCATATTTGTTCAGCGAGCCAACAAACAATTTGTACTCGACCTCACCTACCATAATAGTAATTACTTCAGAAATGGGAAATTTTGATGGTTTTCAGACAAAAACATGCAAGTACATAAAGAACAAGTTTCAGGACAAAATTTTCCCCAAGCATATCCAATGTATACTTTAGTCATATGGTAAGAATCGTAGGGAAAGGACCATGTACTGGAGGCATTCTGTGGGGAAAGGAGGGCTGCATCCTCAATACCACCCCACATAAAATACTGAAGTGCAAATTTTTCATCCTACAAGAGAGACACCTATCTAGAAAGAGAAAAAGATGGAAGAAAAATCATGAAAGTTAAGCTCATTACAATCTATAGAAGCTATCCAAAGGAAAAGAGTGTTGAAAAGGTAAATTTTTGAGCTCCTCCAGCATCCATTTGCAATCCTCAAAATTTCTTTTTTTGATCAGTAAATAAGAGTTTTATTGATAATAGGCGAAAATCCTCAAAATTTCTATAACTACTTTTCCCTCCAAGTACACCATATGAGGTAGGTAGGAATCATCTTCCAGTGTTCCACGTTTCAGCAATTTATAGGCTGCCACGTAACCCTCTTTAAGAATTGCTAAGTAAAATGAACTCTGCCTCAAAACATTTTATTTCCCTTGTATATTAAGACGTTACAGTGATGCCTTTTTATAGGCATAGCTACAATGAGAGAGAAGTTTTTGTACAAAGAATATTCTTAGCCTAGGTACAGTTTGTTACAGAAAGGATGACATGCAGGAGGGACGCTGCTCATGCAGAGACGCTGCTCATGCAGAGATGCTGAAGCCGTTACGTGATTCTACTAAAATCCTTTGGCTGTGATTCTTTTGCTGTGATGACAGTCTGCTCCTTAACATCCCCCCTCAAGTCAAGCGGTGAGTGAGCATGCAGACGTAGACTTGAACAGAGAAGAGCAAAGCGTGTTCCAGATAGTGGTTTTGTGAGAACATCGGCAACTTGGTCTTTTCCAGAAACGAAGGCCACTTGAAGAGATTTGTTAATTACACGATTACGCAGAAAGTGAAAATCGATTTCAACGTGTTTCATGCGAGCGTGAAAGACCGGATTGGATGAAAGGTACATGGCCCCCATATTATCACAGTAGACGACAGGTGGGCAGTTGAGAGGAATTTCCAAATCACGGCAGAGATGCTGGAGCCATATTACTTCAGTGGTGGCGTTGGCGACAGCTTTGAATTCCGCTTCAGTAGAGGAGCGAGCGATTGTGGGTTGTTTCTTAGATGACCAAGAAACTAAATTTGCACCGAGGAAGACACAAAAACCACTTGTGGAACGCCGGTCTGGGCAGCCTGCCCAATCGGCATCGGAAAAGGCAGTGAGCTTGAAGGTTGAGGATGGCGAAATTTGCAGACCAGTAGTTGATGTATGTTTCAAGTACCTCAAGATTCGTTTTACAGCTTGCCAATGGGGAACTCGGGGATTATGCATGTACTGGCAGACCTTGCCAACGGCGTAGGCTAAGTCAGGCCGTGTGAATGAAAGATATTGCAATGATCCGACAGTGCTGCAATACAGAGAAGGGTCTTCAAAAAAATTACCAGTGAAGGCACTTAGTTTCTCTGTTGTAGTCATTGGGGTTTTTACCGGTTTTGCTAGTGACATATTTGTCCTGTGAAGCAAATCAAGGATATATTTTTCTGTGTAAGAAGTAATCCTTTGAAGTTCGATGTAACTTCAACACCCAGAAAGTACCGTAAAACACCAAGATCCGTGATAGGAAAATCACATCGCAGAGCTGTAACAAGATCATATATTTGCTGAATTGAGGACCCTGTTATTAACAGGTCATCCACGTACACAAGGACACATATCTTGCTGTGTGAGGTGGTGCGCAGAAACAGAGAAGGATCAGCAGTAGATATATTAAAACCAAGATCAACCAGGCGGTTACTTAGGCGGGAGTACCATGCACGTGGGGACTGCCGGAGGCCATAGAGAGCTTTATGTAACCTACAAACATGAGAGGGAAATTGGGGATGAGAAAAACCAGGTGGTTGGGTCATGAAAACCGTCTCCTGTAATGGTCCATGCAAGAAGGCGTTTTGAACATCATATTGACGTATAGGCCAGTGGTTTGTAACGGCAAGTGCAAGGACAAGTCAGACAGTGGTTGGCTTCACGACAGGGCTGAAAGTCTCCTCAAAGTCGATACCAGATTGCTGAAGAAAACCCTTTGCCACAAGACGGGCTTTTCGTCGTTGAAGAGAGCCATCGGCATGCCGTTTTGTTCAAAAAACCCATTTACAAGTAACAATGTTGGAGGCTTCGGTTGATGGTACTAAGGACCACGTTCGATTGTTAAGCAGAGCATTAAATTCTCGGGCCATGGCTTCCCGCCATTCATGATGCTATTGAGCAATCGTATAGCAGGTTGGTGTCTCTGAAATATCAGAGGAGATGGAAATTAGAGCACGAGGAGGCGGCCACTTGATTGTTCCATCGGTGTACTGACGCGGACGGAGAGCATTGGTTCGGGACCTTGTGATCATTGGATGTGTAGGCTATGGCGTAGCAGATGAACGAGAGTCCTGCGTGCTAGGTGATGAACATGATGAAGGAGATGAGTGAGAGGTAGGGGGTGATGGAGGTGGGCCTAAGACAGACGGAGTGGAGGAAGTGGGTATAGATTCAATTGGAGAAGGATTTGAGTGAAAAAGAGAGATCCGTGTGAGTTGAAGGAAAAAGGGACTTGGGTTGAGTATTGGCAAACGGAAAAATTTTCTCATTGAATTGAACGTCAATGGACGTAAAAGTGCGACCCATGGGCAAATTATAACAAATGAATCCCTTATGAGATGGGCTGAGACCGAGATAGGCACATGGAATGGATCGGTAATTGAATTTGTGGGAGTTGTAAGGGGAGGTAAGAGGCCAGCATTCCGAACCAAAAACGCGAAGAGCTTTGTAATCGGGATGTTTTTGATAAAGTAGAAAATAAGGAGATGAATTGTTAAGAGATGGGGAGGGTAAAATGTTGATTAAATAGACGGTGTGGGCGAATGCAAAAGGCCAGAAGTGGAGTGGAATTGAAGCATGCGCTAGAAGGGCCAAGCCCGTATCAACAATGTGACGGTGTTTCCGTTCAATAATGCCATTTTGTGTGTGAGTATGAGGGCATGTTATTCGATGGATGATTCCGTGAGTTTCTAAGTATTGAGAGAAGGGTCGGAATTCTCCACCCCAATCGGATTGAAATTGTTTAATTTTTGTTTGAAATTGAAGTTCAATTTGAGTTTTAAAATTAATGAAAGTATCGAGAGCTTGAGATTTAGTTTTGAGAGGGAATAGCCAAGTGTGGCGGGAATAATCATTCATAAAACTAATATAATATTTATGTCCATCATGAGATACATGTGGGGAAGGACCCCATAGATCTGAAAACACAAGTTGAAAAGGGGAGATAGACTTGTGACGCCTAGTGAGTGCAGGTTGTCTATGGGACTTTCCTTGAGCACATGCATTACAAAAAGATGGCAATATTAAAGGATCATAAGGAAGATTATAATGCTGTAAAATGGAACGGACAAGTTTGATGGAGGGATGCCCGAGTCTTGAATGCCATGTTGGAATTGAAAGAGATGTTGTGTGAGCTGAAGGTAGCGGAGGTGTGAAGGAGTAGAGCCCATTATGCGTGGTTCTGCGAAGTAGATGCTTCCCCGTTGTTCGGTCCTTAACAGAAAAAGAGTCAGCAAAGAATTCAAAAAAGACATCATTGTCAATACAAAATTGACGAACGGAGACAAGATTTTTCTGAAAGGATGGAACACAGAGAATTTTGTTTAAAAGAAAACTGGAAGTAGGAGTAGAAAGGGAGGCAGAACCGGAATGAGATATGGGAATTGTGGAGCCATCGCCAACACGCAAGGAATCATCACCATGGTACTCGGCATCCTGCAGATTCAAGTGAGACAGGTCACTTGTGATATGATGCGTTGCTGCCGTGTCAGGATACCAGCTGGAATCTGAAGAAGAGTTGGAGGTATAATGTGCAGAAGTTGGTGATGATGAAGTATACGCCTGGTTGAAGCGGTAAATGCAGGTGAGGGCAGAGTGCCCTTGTCGGTTACAAACCTGACATACCAAACGAGTGTCAGTAGGTAAAAACTGAGTGCTACCATGATTACCTCCAGGTGATTCACGCTCACGGGTGTTACGACCCCATCGTTGGCCTCGACCACGTTGATTTTTGGTTGTGTACTGAGCAGATGCTTCAGTGGGAAAGAGGCTATTTGCATTGTGGTGTATCATTCGGGCTTCATGGGCAAGCAGGTGGCTAAGAGTTTCACTTGGAGAAATGGGAGTGATACGAGAAGTAACAGAGGTGACAAGGCCATCGTATTCAGGTCCAAGACCAGAAAGAAGATAAGGAACGAAGTCTTCGGGAGGTAAAGGACGTCCCGCGGCAGCCATGGTATCTGCCAAAATTTTAGCTTTACGAAAATAGATTGAGACTGTATCGGTTCCTTTCTTGAGGGAGGCTAGTTTGAGTTGGGTCTGGAGGATTCGGGATTGAGAAACAGAGGCATATGTTGACCCGAGAGTGAGCCAGACTTCACGAGCTGAAGTACAGCCCACGACTTCAGCCATGATGGGTTCCGATAAGGAGGAGATGAGCACAGACATTACTAATTGGTCCTGCTCAGTCCAGGTATCGTATTCAGGGTTGGGAGCACCATTATCAAGATTGGTGTTCGGGGCAGGGCAGGAGCCATCTACGTATTTGTACAAGCGTTGGCCACGAAGATAAGGCACAAGCTGCACTTTCCATAAAAGGTAATTTTCTGGGGTCAGTTTGACAGAGATGGTGAGGGAAGGATTAGGATTCAGAGGCTTGGGAGGCACCATGGACGTTAGTCCTTTTTAGGCTCTAGATACCGTGCTAAGTAAAATGAACTCTGCCTCAAAACATTTTATTTCCCTTGTATATTAAGACGTTACAATGATGCCTTTTTATAGGCATAGCTACAATGAGAGAGAAGTTTTTGTACAAAGAATATTCTTAGCCTAGGTACAGTTTGTTACAGAAAGGATGACATGCAGGAGGGACGCTGCTCATGCAGAGATGCTGAAGCCGTTACGTGATTCTACTAAAATCCTTTGGCTGTGATTCTTTTGCTGTGATGACAGTCTGCTCCTTAACAAGAATCATAAGGTCCACTACTCCTCTAAATGATGATGGAAAAAGACAAGAACATTTATGCACAACAACAGAGATTGGCCACACAGAAGCCAGATATTTTACTTAGTCCAGAACCAAAAAAAAAACAACAGAGAATGGGGTTTAACCCCATCCCATTGAGTAATATATTGTGTCTAAGATATCATTCAACACTCTTTGTTTTCTCCTTTCTTTCAATGGCAAACAGCAGTGATGCGAATAGGCAATGCAGGGGGCCCCTGCCACAAAGCAGAGCAGATACCCATGTTTCTAAGACTATTACCGTAAAACCACAATGTGGCTAAGCTTCATTATGCTTCTTCCGAAAACTCAAAAGTGTCAACGATTTGCAAATGAAAAGGGTTTCTGATCTTTTGACTCAAGTCTTCAAACTAATGATTAGTCATCTCAGAAACCTTGTTGATTTATCCACACAGTCCTAGAAGAAATCTAGAGGGTATTACTAGCATTAATAACAAGCACATAAAACAAGGTTTCAGTCTCCAAAGCCCCACAGATTTGCCAAGCCTTAGAACTCGCTCAAAATAATAAGCTCCTGGGAGATACCAACAGAAGCAACAAATGTAGGTAGAGTAAATTTTCAACCATCAACTCTGGTTATAACTTTGTTGCATCATGTATCGTCATATGCATCAAACCAATACCACATGTAATCAGCAAACAGACCATTTCAACACTGAGTTTGACAGGCACCAGAGTGTAGGGATATCAAATTCCAATTTTCACACCAGCCTCAATAACAGAAATGTACTCTTGGTGAAGACTGCCACTTGCAAGTAGTTTTACCCATAACAACTTGCATAAATCACCTTCCTTACCTCCAACATGCTAGCATCTAATCAAAACCTAGTGAATCAACAAAATTTTATGGCTGCAGTCAACATCTAAATAAGAGTTCTCACATCCATATTCTTTAGGTCAATTGGCAAAGTGTAAAGAGTACTCTAAAGGACAGCCCGCATCCATTTACTGCAGAGTAATTGAAATGGCTGTCAGTGAGAGTGAAAATGGACCAAACAAGGCACCTCATAAATAACAATCTCGGGAGGGATAAGTCAATAAGCATCCAGAAAAATAGTGGCAACAAGGGTCTCAATTCACCAACCATTGAAAATAAACAATTGTGGAGCATAATATGCACAGTATGTACCTGTAACACATGTTAACCGTGTAATCACATGCTCAACAATACAATCACTTCATAAGCAACCTTATAAAAAAACATGCCAGAGGTAAACACCTTTAAAGGATTGCCACCTAAAGGGACAGCTTAAAATTAGCTATGTCGCCACTTGGGAGTTGGAATATGAAACTTGGACAAAATCTGCATCCCTGGTTGTATCACTGGCCTACTTCTTGGTTAAGCCAATTATGCTCCTTCAACGCCTCTATCTTATTAAGTCTAACAAACATATTCAATGAGCAATACATATACAGAATATTTCTACAGAAGAACCAAAAAGAAAAAAACTATTAATTATGCAAGGATTATCACAGCCAGATTGACTAATGCTCCACCACTATCCCACAATTAAAGTGCATTGCTATGCCATCAAGTGGGACACATAGCACCTATGCATCATCAAAATTCCTAACAGACCCAACAGATATCCACAATGCCAAAAATTCTAACAATGAGATTGCAGTGCTCAATATGCAAATCAACAATATAAAACTTTGCTTGAACAATTTAACATCAACCAAGACACTTTTTATAAGTAATGTAAATTTATTCAAAGTGCAAAGGGGCACAACCCAAGTACACGGAAGTATTGCTCTGCCATCAAGTGGAACATACAACACCTCTGCATCATTAAAACTAGGGTCGGCAATTTTCAACACGACCAGGGAACCCAACACACGGATTGACTTCACTAACCCATTTATTTGACACATCATTTTTCAGGATACACCATTTTGTATAGCCCCACAATACCATCATTGTGACCCTCAAAAAGTCTAAATGATCCATAAATAAATGACTAGTACTTGTTTTTCCCATAAATATTAAGCAAATAATAAAAATACTTCAAGCATCTGTTATGATAACTGAGTGATTTAAAAAAATTTCCAGTTACTGAAGATCCTCCAAAATCGAAACCCTAAAGATCAAAACTCTAAAAGCTCATAGAACCTTCATCTTGACATTTTTTCATTGACTGCTGCAAGGGGATTATTAAAGTTCACTCCAGTCTGTGCCACCTCCATTGATGAGGACGTCAAGAGCTAATATTCTCAGTTTCCTTTTCTTATATTAAATACTTAAGAGACTGAATGAGATATGTTATTGTTTATACATATGTTTATAAAACACTTGACAAATTTCAATTTTGGTTTTTTAAGATACAAACAATGATGAACAAAAATACAAATTGAAAGAATAAGTTCAGTTGAATTTTTAATTATGCAATTATTATCATTATGTCTAACAGTTTTTTACTTGGGCATTTGAAACATCTGTATTTTATATTTAATTCCTGAAAATTTGAACATTCCGGATTTATAATCTATTCCTGATCTCGTGGATATCATCAATGTGTCATGTGTACAAATGAGTGACCCAACACAAATCTGAATGGTGCTCAAACCTGGACGAGGCATTTAGTTATTAGAGCCACGTTAGAGTTGACGCATTGATGACCAGAATACAAATACCCAACACAAACCTGAATGACCCGACATGAGTTTCCAAATTTGAAACTCCTAATAGACCAAATAAATATCTACAGCACGAAGAATTCTAACAATGAGATTACAGTGCCTAATGTGCAAATCAAAAACAAAGCAATATACCATCAACCAAAACATTTTTTCTACAAGTAAGTTTTATTCAAAGCATAAAGGAATGCGATAAAAGTGCTCCAGAACTATGCAATAAGAACACCCAACTATAAAACTGAAGAAAAAGAAGACAGTTCAATAAATTCTAGATTCCTAAAGGAGTAGAAACTATTCTGTGGCTTTATCCATATATAAAGAGAGTTCAACATAAGGGCTCTTGATTCTATTCACATCTTCCTGCAATCTACAAAAGTTCAAACAATGCATTCCTGCCAAATATACCACATCAAACACAAGGGGGCCATCTTCGAAGCCTCGAAGTTGCTATGACTACTAACTACCTTTTTTATGGGCAACTACTAATAGAACTTACTAACTGCTAATAGAACTACACCAATAAGCAATCAAGTCCACCTATCATATGATGACCCAATAGATCTTGAATGTGCAAAATATGGATACCCATAAATCAGTAGCCACCTTGCAGCGAATCAAAAGGTGATCAATGCTTTCTCCTTTGTACTTGCAATGCAATAATAATCCATTTATTACAAAACTCCTTGTCCTCAAGTTATCAACTACTAAGATCTTCCATGACATGCCAACCAAATAAAGAATGCTTCCATTGATGATGCCTTATTTCTTTAAATATTATTCCAATAAAAAGGGAGGGCATCCTGAGGGAAGAGTGCATGAGAGAAAGACTTGATGACAAAATCTGTCTTCTGGAAAGAATCCAGCACATATTATCAACTCCCTTTTTTGCGTGAAAGAGGACAAACAATCATGTGCAATCAATGCCTCTTTCCAATGAGATCATACGTGCTTTGGATCATGTGCTGCTCTAATAAAGGTAACATTCCATTGAGATCTATTATCAGAGACCTGCAAAAGTTCTACAATCGACGCCTTTTATAATTGAGAGATGCAACAACACATCGAGAAAGCCATCTTCAAGGTCTGGTCCCACACCCTTATGTCGTGATAGTTTCTGGTCTTAGACTCATCCCCCACCTGAAACCGAAGACAATGAGAGAAATCTCCTTGCCCTTTTCTCATATTTTTCCATGCCCCCACCCCCAATCACCCGCTTACGCTTGTTTGAACACCCACCTTACGACAGGCTACCATGCTTGACTTCAACCACCAATCTCCACAATTCAGCTCTCCGTGGTTTAAGGCCATAACCACTTACCAAAAGAGATTTGTGGAACAATAAACTAATTTCTAATCCAAAGCTACCCAATGAAAGAGGAATACAAATCCTTGACCACTTGGTAAGGTGGTACTCAAATTCATCACCAAATCTTCTCGCAAGAAATCCAGGTGAAGTTACTCAAGACAACAAACAACACCAGCGGGTATGGGGAATAATGACAACAGGTAAGTCGGACTACTGGAAAGGGTACTTTATAATCCACACACCCCTGGATAAATACTCTTCCATCCAATCAATTGACGTTCTATTTTTTCAATAACATCAATCAAAACATTGGCCTGCACAAACAGAAAATCTGCAAGCCTGAAAGCTACTTCCATGCATTGACGCATGAATATAAGCCCCACATTGGACAACAAAAACACAGAAAATCTATGCAATTACACGCAAGGATATCAAAAAGTTTTGGATGCGGAAGATATAAGCCAATGGTGTCAGGCTATTAATTGAGGCCCGACTTACTGATCAGAAAAAATTAAAAAACTAAATTAAAAATTTTTAAAAAAATTTCAATGAGGCCTACTGCGAACTCTGCCAACAACCGCAATACTCACAAATGAGTGTTTCAAGATATATAAATAGCCAAGTACATGGAAGTAGAGAGATATCAACCCACAAAGAAACCAAAAGCTTCACGTTAACCCTCGGGTCTCAAGTAGAACCCAAAATAAAAAGGCAACCATGCAACATTCCAAGAAAACTAAATGCCGCAAATCCTCAGCATCTAACAAATACAAATAACCTTGATGAAACCCAACAACCAAATCAAAATATTCACTTGACTATACTCTGGTCTCACAATGCACAACCTCACAAGCATTACCACTTTGCAACCAATGGCCCATGAGTTTAACCGCTTAATTAACAGCGTGCCAAAGGAATGAACTATGAGTTCAACCACTCAATTACCGATATGGGCCACTGGTCAAAGCTGATCAATGCAAAAGGTTTTCCGGTAAATAAGTAGTAGAACCCAGAGATTCTTAATATTATGAAGAGAAAACCATCCAGACAATTATTTTTTATCCCACTTTTGAGCATAGGTTTGCATGTATGAGTACGATATCAAATGCAACCCCTTTCATTTTTTATATGGCCGCTGTGCTGGTTCAAGTTCTCAGGAGGCGCATCGGAGAAGCTAGAGGGACCTCTAGAGTGACGGTTGGAGTGGGAGTGTGAGTCTTGGTGGTGGCTATGGTTGTTGTTACTGTTGTAGCGATCTCCTCGGAGCCTATCCAGCTTGAAGAATTTGGTGTGGAAACCCGAAACCTAGGATTTGGAAGAGCGTGGACGTTGACGAGTAAGCCTGAAGTCCAGCCGCGCGAGAAGAACAGCGAGAGAGAGAGACTAGAGAGAGAGTTCCTGGGCGAGTGGGTGCAGTCGTGTTTGGCTTCTTACGCGAACTGAGTTTTTTTCAGTTACGGGCCTACTATATCTTTCAGCAAAATGGGGGAACGGGCTTTAGCTTAGAAAACATTTCATTTCGTTATTATAATTTTTTGAAATTTTTTATACAAAATATAAAAATAATTCAATTTTTTTAAATTTTAAAATAATAATAATATTAAAAAATAAAATTCTAACTATATTTTATTTAACTTTTTATTTTCATCTAAAATTATCTCATCTCATCTCACTATCCAAACCACACCTAAAACAATTTTCAAAATTTTTTTACCCTAACTTAAAATATATATATATATATATATTGAAGAAATAATATTGTCCACTCTCTAATTAATCGGTATTTTGCACTTGTGTCAGTATTAGTTAATTTGAAGCGTAAACTATACAATATTTATTAATTGGATAATGAAAATTGTATTTTCATCAAAGTTATTAAATATTTTTTCACTGAAAAAATAACTGTAAGTTATTTGGAGAGTCAAACAGCTTATACGTTATGAAGAATTTAAGTATATATATATAATTATATTATCAAGTCGATGCGTACAGTACACTGGATAAAATGCATAATGTAATTTGATTTGAAAAATAAATTTTTAAATTTTAATCTTACAAATCAAATCTTACTATTTAAATATTGTGAATAGGTGTACCCTATATACTAACTTGAAAATAAAATAACTATATACATATTATACAATGGGAGGCCACAATATTATGACGAGGCTGTCGGGCCATTTTGTCTTTGTATGGGATGGCATTGTAAGGATTGCCTTGACAGAGCATCGTTGTCCATAGGAGAACAATGCCAATGCCGAGAAGAGCTTAATCCAAAGAAAATGCCTTTGGCTTTGGACAATACACTTCATATTCTACAGGGTGTTGTGGCACCAGTGACCACAAGTGCTTTTGACGATTGTAATTTTTGCTTTAATTGTTGGAACTCAGATCGATATTACCAATTTGTGTAACCAAAGTTTCTGGACAAAAAAATCTCAAGCGCCCATACCCAAGGTACAATAAACAGATATGCAATGCAAAATAGCATAGCACTCTTTATCACAATCTCAGGATCAACCAGCATTCGACCACATTACAGTTTTCACAGGCAGACAATGCCTGAGATAATAAAAAGAGTTAGTATCAAAGGAATAAAAATATGAATTAGACTGATGGGGCAATGAGCCAAGACAATAGTATGACTAGAATAAATTCTATTGAAGAGGATCATCTTTTGAAGATCATCAAATTAAAATCTGAACATCTCATCTATGATCTCCATGTAGCGAAAAGCATCAATGAAGGAATCACAAATAAGAGGAAACAAAAGAATACATGAGTAAATCTTCATGTATTTCTTCAATTTCCATGTGCCAACACAATATATAAGTAGCAATGTAAGCACCATTATACATCACACATAATAAAGGATCCAAAAGTCTAGTCACCATCCAAAATAAAGTTTCTATCATTTTATAAGCACCATAGCACAATGTCAATAACCTAAAACCAGCACAAATTCTGGCAGATCACGGCTGTAATATTTCTAAAAGATAGTTTTAACACAAGAAAATGAAACTTGTTATATTGAGTATGATACATGACTCAGAGTGCATCAAAACCCGAGATGCACGCCACTACCTTGTCGGTTCCATTTCCAAGATTAAATAGTCCTAATTACAATCTTTAGTTTGAAATGCTCTGTTCTGTTCCATCAAGTTCAAAACCAGCAAGTAAACGAGCAACTATCTTTCACTACAAGCTTGTTGCAATAATTTGATGTTAAATGATGCCAAATTAGGATGGAGCATTACTGTAATTGCAGCAATAAGTAAATTATAATTAAGTAAAAAAAGTTAATACGAGTTGAATGTAACAGGACTTTTTAAGGGAACAAAAGGGTCATGTATAACCAGCAGCAATTAATTGAAAAGCCCATGTGTTCAAATGAGACAGACTTATAGTCCTAATGAGTGGGAGAAAAGCAAAACAGGATACATGTTGCCAGCACCAAACAAAGAATCAAGATAATGCACATTGCACTGGACATTGCAACAGCTATGATCAGCATCCTTACAAAATTTTTGTCCAATATGGTCATGTAGTTGAATAAATCAGCTAGTTTGTCACCTGAAATGTATTTCACAGGAGAAGAAACAACCCTTAAGCCAAAATTTAAATATTCTTGTAACCCACTCTAGTTTATAGGCTATAGAGAGTTAAGGAACCTTTCCATTTTACTTGAAGTACAAAGTATCCATTTGGTACAAAACATTGAGAATTTTGATCAGTTCACTTGTCAACATAATCATTTTGGTAAAACAATGACCGAAACGCTCAAACGTTTTAAAATAGAAAGTATCCCATCCCATTGCGGAGGCACATTCCAAGTTTCCACGTTTTGTTTAGGACTGCACATTGATCTCTTATTGGTGTGTGTGCACGCGCATGTGCATGTATTGTGTGCTACTCAGTGCATATGTTTGTGGCAGAGATACACTTCAATATTTATTTAAACCCTTTCTTCAAGAGAATGATTCAAAACCAAATAAAATATATCCAAGATGAGTTTTACCTTCCAGGGACAAAACGGAGACTCATAAATTATAAACAATTGAGAAAATTGAATAGGACCAACTGAAGCCTCGCGAAGAATACTGTCACCATCCCTTAACTTCCCAATTTTCATAAGGGTGCAGGTTACTTGTATGCACTAAGCTAAACAGCTATGTCCAAACACTCAAGAGAAAAATGAATTAAGAGAGATTAGAACATTTTATTTCATAAACCATGAAAGAAACTGATTTTCCGAAGCTACCTCAAAATTGGAAGTTGGACTTGGACTTTGGAACATCAAACAAAATGGAGCAAATATCTAAATAGTTTTTTATTAGGTGTTTCGATTTCTTCAAAACCCCAATTAGATACCATCCAGTATGCATGATGCATTGTCGTATAGAATAATGCAGGGCTTGGTTTAGTTGCACAAACCAAAATAACAACAGGATAGCATATGCATTAACACAGTAATTAGGCGATTAACAACAAAAACAACGTGGAATTCGGTCCATGAACTGAGATAGAGACTTGTCAGGTGGCGATAAAAGTGCAACATCAAAAAATTTCAAGTTCAATTCTGCCCCCAACAAAACCCATACTAAAACATACCATCAAATACTCATCGAATCAGGCCATTTCCACACATTCAAAGCCTTTCCCATTGAGAAAGAAAGATAAGCGTCGACGCTTGCATACTGGACCTGCTCTTCGCTAAGCCAGTAATCATCCCAAGCACTCCTACCAATCCGCTCGGGCTTCTCCACGTCCTTGAAACCCAGAATACGGCTTGCCAACTCCTCCATCGAGAGACTCTTACTCCAGCCCTTCGTCGCGGTCACCACATCACGAACGTCAACGAGGTTCGAGAGTAATAGCCTGTGCTTGGAGCCGAGGAGCATGTCCTCGTCTCTGTGGTTCCTGACGCCAACGAAGGTGTTATCGGTGTCGGAAAGGAAAAGGCGGAGGGCGCGGGGGATGCGGGGCGCGTGGAAGAGCTGAAAGACGAGGCAGCGGTGGCCAATGCAAAGCTGGAGAGTGGCGGCAGAGGCATAATAGGGGTTCCACTGGACGCCGAGACCGACGACGAGGCGGCGGCTGCGGATGTGGGTGAGGAAGCGGGAACGGACTTTGCGGAGCCATGCACGGACGACGGCGGGGGTGGAAGTAAGAATGACGTGGATACGGTAGCTGTGGAAGAAGTGTACAGTGAATGTTCGGAACCTCTGAGGATCTGGGCTGTGGTGGGTTTCGATGGTTATGCGGCCGTCGTTCATGGTGGTGAGTCGGTCTCGATGGGGTTTACGGTCTAGGTCTAGGATCCCTGCAAGGACTTTTCTCTGGTGCGTGTATGCGTGGAGAAGATGGAACTGCAGGCGGTTATGGCTTTGTGCCGCGCCAATTACAAACCGCCTGCAGGTCTCCATATAAGAGCGTTCGGGTTTTCAAAATCTTGGCTAAATTTAGCAAATAAAAAATAATAATAACAGTGGCAGTCTGCAAATATCATACAACTATTTTATTAAAAAAAATAAATATAGAACTTATATAAAAAATTAATTAATTTTTTAACAGTAAATTTTATTATTTTTCAAAACGACTATATAACACTTACACCCTTCAATATTACTCAAAAAAATATAAGAGTAGATGCATGTAATTCCAAATTTATATATAAGATTTATTTTGTGATTTTTTTTAAATAGATTTTAAATCTTAAATTTTATAATTTTCAGATACATAATTTTTGTTTATAAATTTTTCTTAAATATAGATAACAATTTTCAGTTGAAAAATTTTATATATAACTAACGAGAGGTGATGCTATTGTCTATTAATATTTAACTTTTTTAAAAAAAATAAAAAGATAATTTAATGATAATAAAGTTATTACATTTTAGGCTATAGAATAAAAGAGAACTATCATAATCACAAATAAATTATATAAAATGAAGTGATTTTATGTAGTTCGTCATATTGTAAATTTATTTTTATTATAAAGTAGATCTATCGGATTATAAAAAGACACATTAGTTTATGAGATTAATTATGTGTAATTTATTTATGACTATAACAGTCATTATAATAAAAATAATTTTATAATTTAACATATTACATTAATAAAATAAACTAATCAATGACATAAACGAGATAAACAAAAATAAATTAATAAAAATTTTATATGCAGTCACTTTTACGTATTATTTACACATTCTATTTATGTAATTGACTGTGTCATTTTTTTTAATATAAAATAATTATTTTAACTAATCACATTAATTAAATATATAAGAAATATATAAAAATAATTATTATATATAATATTAGTCATTACTAGTGGGGGGAAGGTGGGTCTGTAGATCACTGTCACTATCTACAAGATCACTGTCAACCTCGTGTGGTCATGATTCATAGTAAATTAATAACTCATTGTAAAGCCATGACGCGAGGCTAGCACAAACCCATTGAGTTCAGAAAACTGAATAACAAAATTCAATTTAAAATGATAAACAAGAAGGAGAGAGAATACCAGGTAGTGGGTGCGCACAGAGTGGCGCAAGGCCACTCAAGAAGGAATAATTCCAAAAACAGTTATGTACGGTAAAAAATTTTATATTATTTTTAAAAAATACAATACTTATAACTATAAAAAATAATGTTATTTATTATTTTAATTTTTATTATCATTTCATCATTTTATGATATGGTATTAAATAATTATAAAATATTAATTATATTTTAACTGTAAATTTATTATTTAATATCACATCATAATATAATTCTAGAAACATCCAAAATGAGACAACCTTTTTGTCCCGGTCATGAGCCATGATCCAGTGAAAGAAGTAATCAATGCTGAGAAGATCATTTTCATACAACTTTGTGATTACGAAACGAAGTAATCTCGGCATGTTTCCACGCCCCATCACGAAACAAGCAAATGAAATAAATATTTTCAACTACAAGTATCCAAAACAAGACAACATTTTCGTCCTGTTCATGGCTTATGAACAGTTGATACGCATCCCCAACAAGAAGTTCCCCTCCTGCTAATCTATTAGAACAATGCAGAACTGCGTCCAAAATGTTGGAGCGTGGCCCTCAAGTGAGACTTGTTTCCAGACATGGCCTTTACATGCTACCACACTCCAACAACTCTGCCGACTACACGCATCGTACCAACAGACTTCCCACCCTCTGATCATTCAGATCATCATGACCCTACCTCCATTCTACCAGCACGTGGTCCTTACACGCCATTCCAAAGGCACAGATTGAGTATTCTGCCATTATATATCTGTCATTTCGATGCCAGTCTATCAGGATTATTACTTTTTCTAACCGGTGATCTTGTGAAAGAGACTAAGAACCTCGTCAACAAATACCTTAAGACTTTCAAGTACAATGCATCCGCTTATACCGCCTCTAGCAGTGGCTTACTTTCAAAACGTCTTTTAAGACAGTACCCTCTTTATATGGGCTTGGATAGATACCAAGAAATTGGTCTCAAAATCTATTTTTTTTTCTCTTTTTTTTTTCCCACCTCTTTTACATTGTGGTTATTATTTTAGGATGTTTTGTTAGAAAACCTCACCCTCTCTAACTTGTATATTCTTTTATTTTAATAAAGTTTGCTTGTTTTGATAAATATATATATATATATATATATATATATATATATATATATATATATAAAAGAGTAATGATAAAGATTAGCCTGTCATTTGAACAAAAACATCGAGCCATGCATGCGGTCACCACACAAATATTTTCCGAAGCAAGCATGCATATCTATTATTCTGTCCAATCTCATCCTTTTATATATATATATATATATATAAAAGAAAGGCATGGTATAAAAGTAATTTTATAAAATAACATGATATGATATGACATAAAAAAATATATCAATAATATAATACAATAAACATATTAGCCTATGATTCTAATACCAATAATGTATCTCAGGTAATCTCTTTATAATAGATAATATATTAATAATAGGCAGTATAACCAGCCATATGCATGATATCAATATATACAAGTGGTATAACCGACCATATACATAAATAAATATAAAAGATAGAAAACATATAAGATAAAATTGACTTCATTAAAAATATAATATTTACAAAGAAATTAATTCTCATAAAAATTGGAAGCAAAAATTATGAAGAAAGTTTAACACAAAAGAGAGAGTATTTCGAAAGTGGGGATTGTTATATCCCGCTATTACCTATATTTTTATTGAAATGAGTTTTTAAATTAATTAAAATATTGGTTCTTTTATTTTAAATTTATCAAATTTTAATTAGATTTATTTAGTTGTGAAATTTATTTTGAGGTGCTTTCTTAATATTAATTATTGTTTTGTATTTAAATTGCTGTTTAATTTAATTTAGTTTATTTTTTTATTTAAAATTTTACTGTTAGTTTTTACTAGTTAATTATTATATTTTAGCAAGGTTTTGTGTTTAAATCATTTTATTCAATTTATAGCTTTTTAAATTGTTTTCGTTTGATTAGTTTCCTGACCCAAGATGTGAGGACTGGATCTCTTTTTTTTTCCCTATATTTTCTTTTTTTCTTTTTCTTTTCTTCTTCCTTTTATTTTCCTTTTTCTTTATTTTTCCCTCATTTCTTCTTCCGGTTTCTCTCTCCTCTCTCTCGCGTCACACCCTTCTCTTCCCGTTAGAACTTTCATCCCTCCACTGCACCCGCCGTGCCCCCCCACCACCCTCTTCCCCTCTGGCCGGTGAACCTTCCCACCAAAACTCAGCCACATTCGAGCCACCGTTAAGCCGCATGCACCACTCTAAGCCGCTGCGTTCTTGAGCTTCAGCGCTGTCGTTGTTCCACATTCT
Source organism: Carya cathayensis (assembly GCA_011037825.1). Taxonomy (NCBI): domain Eukaryota; kingdom Viridiplantae; phylum Streptophyta; class Magnoliopsida; order Fagales; family Juglandaceae; genus Carya; species Carya cathayensis. The sequence goes on along the minus strand of QGSO01000253.1, from coordinate 1,423,232 downwards.
GCCACCACTTCATCACCGACCTCTTGTCGACCTAACCCACCCATTTCCAGTTTTGATTCGTCGCCGGAGCAGCCCCCACGAGCTCAACTCTGTTTTGGCATTTTTTCACTTCCACCGCCGTTTTCACCGCCATCCACGACCAACTCTCACTTCCACTAGCTTCATAAACACGTCTAAGCTATTCATTATCAATCCCAAGCCTTGGTTCTTCCCCATTCAAAAGTGGATATTTTACAACCCACAGCCACAGTGTTTTTACACTGTTATGTTGTTTTTCCTCCACCTTTTGCAGCTCGTTGATCATTTAAAAATTATTTTATAGCACTATAAATATTTTCCAAATTTCTTTTTAGATTTAAATATATTTTTGCTTTAACAATAAATTGTGATTGGTTAGTTATGTCGGACTGAGTCTGAAGAGTTAAGGATCGGATGGATTGGAGGACGGAGTTATTTGTATGTTGGTTGATGTTGAGAATTGTTTGATATATTTATGTCTTGTCATTTGCGTTGCATAGTGCATGCGTTAAAAAAAGAAAAACTGGGTTTTCATGTAATTGCATGCATGTTCATGTGTTGAAACTTGAAAACTGGGTTTTTCAAGCGAGAAATGATTTTTGGGTATATTTGAATGATTGGATTGACTGGTTTGAGTCAAAAGTACTGTAGTGATAGTGCCCTAGTGGTAGAGTCCCGCCTATAATTCTTTACTTACAGACGGACTTGTAGGGATGGTGGTAGAGTATCGCTTGCGATTCCCACCTACAGACGGACTTGTAAGGATGGTGGTAAGCAAGGACGATGGTAGAATCCCACCTGCGATTCCCGCCTACGGTGCATGTGTAGGGATTGTGGTAGAGTCCCGCCTACAATGCTCTGATGGTTTGGTTAATGGACAATTTTCTAGGAAAATGGTGTGATTGGATTTTTTGGGCCATTATCTGGGATAATGGCAAGGAAATGTTTTGGGCCAAAATGAGATTTTGGTGTGTGTGGAAAAAATGAGGATTTTCGGGACATATGCATATGACATCATGTTCATACATATTGTTGTGGCATTGATATATTTTTTATCTTGAGATTTGTTTGGTTTGTTACTTACCTGGGGTACCGTCTTGGGTACCATAGATTTTAATGCAGAGGACGAGAAGTCTGAGCCCGATGAGGCGGCTTCACCGGAGGAGTAATCGAGGATCACTCGTGGCTTGTGATTTATTTTCTTATTTTTGATTAGTATTATATTTTTATTGGTTATTTGTAATATTTTTAATATGCTTGTTTTTTAGCAAGTTTGTATTTAAACAAAATTCTAGTACTTGGTTGAAAGACTTTTTATTACCACTGCGTTATTTTTGTTGTACACGTGTTGCATATACATACACTTAGCACTTGATACTTGGTGATAGAATGTATGACTCGTGTTGTCATAATCCTGACGCCTTAATTTCCATGAGTTCGTACGTGAGAATTGAGGGCGTCACAGGGATTGAGAGAAGAAAATGATTGGCTTCATATTAGAAATTCTGAATGTATTTCTTTATTTACAAACTCCTTTTTATAAACACTAAAACAGTAACTATTAATGATACACGCCTAACATTTTGTCTTCATGAATCATAGGAGTTGAATAGTAAACAGTAACATGTTAATGTACCAAAATTTTTTGTTTTTATACTCTGAATAAATAATGCTTTTGACATGAAGAGATAATATTTTTGACATCTTTCATATGTCATGTTGAATAATTGAGAAAGTAATAATATTTTGGAATCACATAATAATATGAAGGTCATATATAATTTGCGATTTATAGATCAAATGGGTCTTGAGAGTCCATCAGATGTACTGGATGATAGGATGAGTTATCTTTAGAAGGAGAGGCTTGTTGAGCTGGTGATAATGTGGATTTTTGCAATAAAGATAATCTGACTTGATGTTATAGATCATCCCCATCGTCAATGTCTGAGACTTGTGACATTACCTTAACTAATTTTTTTAAATCTTTTTTTTAGAAATATGCTAATTGAGCTTGAAATCTATTCCGCTGGACTAGAACTTCAAGGTTTTGGTAAAGTTTGAATTAATACATGATCATAATGATATTTTTTCTACCATTTGATAGAGACTTGGCGAGGTAAGAATATAATGGTTTTGAGTGAGAGATGAGATTTGATGACATATTCTCACTTTATAATCTAATTAAATTTTGTTTTGAGAAAAAAGAAGTTGTAAAAAATGCTTTAATATGGACGGATAATCATTTTATTTTGAGACAATTCTAAAAGTTTCTTATAGAAAAATAGGAAGAATAAGAGGTTTCAGGTTTATAATAATTCTACCATAGCAAGAACTATGGCATGAATGTTCTAATCTCTTATAACGGAAAAATCAACACAAATTTTTATTTTATTTTTATCCTCGGAGCGGTGTGTTTTACCTAGGGGTACTACCCGCACCATATGGTGCGGGGTAGCCCCCTCCTCGCACCTCGCCCTGCATGGTGCAGGGGTGGGGTTTTCCTCCCCGCCACCCGCCCTCGCATCACTGGGGCGGGGTAGTCCACCCCGCTAATCCGCCTCGCCTAATTTCCATTTCAAATATAGACTACATTTCACTATGTTAAAAAATTATTTCTAAATCCAAAAGTGATAAAAAATATATTTTTAGATCTAAATTGAAAATTTAAATTTTGTAAATATGACTATAATTTAAAAATTATATAGTTTTTAAATTTGCTATTACATATTTTGTGTAAGTTGTAGTGTAATAGTTTTTAAACTATATAGTTTTTAAATTTGCTAATGCATATTTGTGAACAAGTATAACAAATTGTAATATATATATATTTATATATATAAACATATATTTATGCTTTTGTATATATAAATATTTATGTTTTTATATATTTATATATAAGTGAGGGCGGGGCGGGGGAAATGCGGGATGGGATTGGGTGCCCCCCGCCCTCGTTATGGGGAGATTAGATGCGGGGCGGTGTTGCCTGCTAGGCTTGAAAACCGACCCTACCGGTTCGGTTTTGCGCTGAACTGACAACCAGAATTTGTTGGTTTTGCCGACCGACAACCGACCGTTCAAGGGGGTGGAATCGGCTGGAATCGATTCCAGTCGGTTCGACGGTTTGTTGAGGAAGGGGACAACGGCAGCGGTAAGGTAGAGGCAGGGGTTGGTGTCGAGCTGAGGAAGGGGACGACGGCAACGGCAACCGAGAGGAGTGAAATCGAAGGGGACGACGGTAGTGGCAAGGCAGAGGCAATGGAGGTTGGAGTCTGCCGTGACACCGTCTGGAGAACTGAGAGGAGAGATAGAGAGTAGAGAGACGAGTGAAATCGAAGGGGGAAAGGCTAAGGGGCCTTTTTACCCTAATGCAAAACGGCACCGTTTGGCTTAAACGGTGCCGTTTACTTTATTTTTTTAAGAGTTAAACATTACAAAATGACGACAAGTGAGTGAAACGGTGTCGTTTTATTTATATAAAAAGGAAAAAATATATATAACGGTTCAATCGGTCGGTTCATCGGTTTTTCTAGAGGTAAACCGTATACCGAACCGGTCGAAGTCGGTTCATGTGAATTTCTCTCGACCGCCAACTGGTTCTTTGCCAATTCCAACATTCTGAAGTCGGTTCCAATCGGTTTAGGTCGATTGCTCGGTTTGATGTACACCTGTTGCCCGCTGCCCACCCCTAATTTTGCCGAAAATTCGCGAAACCTGGGCCGAAAAATAATAAAGCAACATATCTTCAGCTTTCCCGGAGAAAGGCGCTCGGCAGAAGAGTAAAACAAGGAGGAACCCTGCTAAAGCCTAAAACCCCAACCGACGCTCTAACGCAGTTCAGGGATCCGCTTGTAGCCTTCTTTTCAGTACAGCCTCTTCTATCTCGAAACCCTTGTTTTTAAAAACCAAATTCTTCTCCTGGTTGTCCCCAAAAGAAAGTTATATAAGAAAGCCTGGAATCTGAGCCTTCTTTTTTTAGTCGGTTGATATCGATGGCTCGTGCAAATAGCACGTTGATTCTGACTTCCACAATCTGAATATCAATTCATCAGACGGAAAGAGCACACTAATGCAAATGGACTCCAAGGACTCATCAAACATTCAAGTAAAACGCTCACACTCGCATCTCTCCACCTTTTTTTCCATAGTTTTGTTGTTTGTGGTTGTCTCTGTTTGGTTCGGGAGAAAAGGACAGGATAAGTTTTCAAAATTTGTATTCTGAGCTAATGTTTTAGCTCCTAATGAGGACCTGAGGTTAAAAACTCTATTTAGTTTAGGCTCTCTTGTTGCTGGTCCAAAATTATACAAGCATCTATGATATCTAGTGAAAATTTTGTTTTTGGGTTTCCCCACCCTTTTTAACTTGTTCTGACTGACCCAATTCAGATTTGAGCTTAATTTGTTTTGAAAATTGCGTATCACTTATTTTTTATTGTTTGATCGTTCATCATAGGCAAAGGATAAGGAAAAGAAGGACCTTAACGAGTCAATGAATAAGCTGCATATTGAGGGGGCATCATCTGAGCAGGCAGGGACTTCGACTACCAACTTCCAGAGCAAACCAGTTATTATTATTGTTGTAGGAATGGCCGGTAATGTCGCAGTGGCTTTGTTTGAAAGTTGCTTTTTTTTTTTTTATTTTGTTCGTGTCCAGGTTTTCAAGAACTATTTCATTGTGTTACTAGTTGGGAGATAATAATTTGTTTTGGGTATGATTAGGGAGTGGAAAAACGACATTTCTTCATAGGCTGGTTTGCCACACCCAGGCTTCCAACATTCGGGGTTATGCGATGAACCTTGACCCTGCTGTGATGACCCTCCCATTTGGCGCTAACATTGATATAAGAGACACTGTGAAGTACAAGGAAGTGATGAAACAGTTCAATCTAGGACCTAATGGTGGAATTTTGACATCACTCAACTTGTTTGCTACAAAGTTTGATGAGGTAAAGATTACATTTGAAATATATGCTTTAATGTACATTAATGTCCTAATTGCTTATGCTGCTCAGTTCAACCTCTGCTTTTGATGAGGCCAGAGGAGGCCATGGCTCTGTGACCTCTAGGTGGTCTTGCACCCATTTTCAGTGTCCTATCTGGACTATCACAATTGCAAAGATTCTAGGATAAGTGGTTAGGTTGCAATTGGCTAGTTTAAGCATATAGACTATGCATTTGGTGCAATATCAAAGTGATACTATAAAAAAAAATTATCCAAGTGATTGCATATGCTGAGCACTTTTCAGCTATGTATACTCTGTGGCCATAGGATCTTCTTATTTATTGGTCTATGCTCTCGCTTGAACTCTGATCTCTGATTTGTTCTTTTATTCATTTTCACCAAGTATTTATATGTATAATGATATTTATAATTCCCAACAGGTTATTTCTGTTATTGAGAGGCGAGCAGGTCAGCTTGATTATGTTCTTGTGGATACTCCTGGTCAGATTGAAATATTCACTTGGTCTGCTTCGGGTGCTATCATTACAGAAGCTTTTGCATCAACCTTCCCTACTGTTATTGCTTATGTAGTTGATACACCTGGTACATCAAATCCAGTGACTTTCATGAGCAATATGCTATATGCTTGTAGTATACTTTACAAAACTAGGTTGCCTGTTGTGCTGGCATTCAACAAGACGGATGTGGCTAAACATCAATTTGCCTTGGAGGTATGATTTTAATTGACCCTTGATGTGAATGTGTTATAGTGGAGTAATATTGTTTACTACATCCTGTTGTCTGTTTGACTTGCATATAGGTTTCCCTTTGTATTTATTTTCTTGTCTTGGATGCTGATGTGCATGCAGTGGATGGAAGACTTTGAGGCATTTCAAGCAGCAGTAAGTTCAGATGAATCATACACATCAACTTTGAGTCAGAGCCTATGTCTTGTGCTGGATGAGTTCTACAAGAATTTACGGACTGTTGGAGTGTCTGCTGTTTCTGGTGCTGGAATGGAGGAATTCTTCAAGGCCATTGATGCAAGTGCAGAGGAATACATGGAGAACTATAAGTATTGCTACAACTTGACAAATATTTTCCTGTCTCTCTCTCATATTAAATAGTCAAATTTCTACTAATTTTGATGCTCATTCTTGTTTGTGTAGGGCTGATCTTGACAAGAGACGGGCTGAGAAGCAACGCTTGGAGGAAGAACGCAGGAAGGAAAACATGGATAAATTGAGGAAGGATATGGAAAAATCAAGGGGAGAAACTGTCGTCTTGAACACTGGTCTGAAGGACAAAAAAGACAAGAATAAAACTGTGATGGATGAAGAAGATGAAGAAATAGAAGGGGAAGATGATGATGACTATGAGGGATTTACTGAAGAGGAAGATGTTATTGATGAGGATGAAGATGAAGAAGTTGCTAGATTCTCCTTTTAGTACACCTTCTATTCCATTGTAGTTTTCTTGAAACAAAATTTTGTATAGGACCTTAACAACTAACTAAACCTCTAATTTAACGCCATATAGGATTATGGTATTGTGTTTGCTATTTACAAGTATGGTTATTGAAGTTTCTGCAGTATGATAGAGCTTTAGCTGTTGGTCTTGATTGTTATTTTTTCTTCTATTTTTTCAAAACTTTTACCTGTTCAGATTGTTTACCTGAACATGAATTTATATTGATTTTGATTCTATTTTTTGATGTGGAATGAAGAGCTAACTTGTGAGTAAAATTTCCCAGAATGTGGAATGAATGATTGTTATTTTTTCTCCTGTTTTTTCAAAACTTTTTACCTGTTCAGATTGTTTACCTGAACATGGATTTATATTGATTTTAATTCTATTTTTTGATGAGAGGAACAGCAAACTTGTAAGTAAAATTTCCCAGAATGTGGAATGAATGAGCAGAAAGTGCTAAAAACTAAATGAGAAGATGACAAAAAGCATAATGGACAGTAAAATCAGAGATTCCCAATAATAATGAATTACATTATTCTGCCTTTAACAATGAATTGGTTTCCTTTATTTTCGTGGGACCTATTGCAACGTTAAACACCACGTGACATCGATTCACCCCTTTTCGTGGATCAATCAATGACGGATGCATGCCCATCTGATCGTTACCTGTAAAAACTTGCCCATAGTTGGGCGGCCACTTTCTTAAAATAAGGAATAGTTGATTTTTTTTAACTTATTTATTTATTTATTTAGATTGTTTATAATAATTACAAAACTGAAGAACTAGCATGAAAATAAATTCCCACAATTTTTTTAACTAATTTAATTATCTTAAAATTAATTAGGTCGAAAAGAATTTTCAGTGTAAAGGATAATGATTTGATTTGATAATGTCAAACTGTTAAAAGATTTATCCGGGAGCTAATCCGTTAAACAAGATTGACCATAACCAAAAGCAATTTAATTTTTTTTCTTTTTTTGAAAAGGTAATTTAATTAATTATTATTAACAATTATATAAAAGTGTATAGATTTTAAAATTATTCAAATTAATTGCTGTTCATCTTCTTCATCCGAATCAAATTCCCCAACAAAAAGCCAAGATTCTCGAGATACACACAAAAGGAGACTTCGGTAGTCGTGCTGGCCCTGATCTCCGAGTTAGTTCTACGATTACAATCAAATGGCGAAGCAGCACGATGGGCTCCCGATACCGGTGTTTTCATCACTGGAGCCTGTCTACGGCGACGGCTCCCCGCTCGAGGAGGCCCAGCTTCGATTTGACAATCTCAAGTCCAAGTTTCTCGAGGTTTTCGGTCATCCTCCTCACGTCTTTGCTCGCTCTCCAGGTTAGCTGCCTCTCTTCCTCTCCTTTAATATCTGTTTTTGGTTGCCGAGGAAGTCTTATGGTTCCGAAAATCGATTTCACGAGTTGCTCGCTAATGATGAAACTCTTTGGGAAATAAAATCTACTTTTTCCTGAATCGTAGATTATTGGAAATGAATCTAAACCTCTGTTGCGCACACACACTGTTCTTTTGATGCAATACGGACTTATTATCATAAAATATATTTTTTTTTCTTTCCGTTGAGTTTTGGACGGAGAAAATCTTGATGATAGATTGAGAACTGGACTGTTAGTGATTGATTTCCTGCATGCAGGAAGAGTGAACTTGATCGGGGAGCACATTGACTACGAAGGTTACTCGGTGCTGCCGATGGCAATACGGCAAGACACGGTAGTGGCAATCCGAAGGCACGATGAGGGAGACGCAGAAAAGGTTCTCAGAATTGCTAATGTCAATGATAAGTACACCATGTGCACGTATCCCGCTGATCCTGACCAGGTAAACGAATAATGCTGATAATATTTTGTTACTCCGATTGAGTTTTGTAGCTAGAATCGTATCCTTTGGTGTGAGTGCATTATATCTTTGGCATTTTGGACTCGATGATTTAAATTGGAATTGTTGATGTTACTTCGTCCCTCTAAGATTGCATCCGTTGTGATTTGCTGCCTTGTAATTCCTGGCTTAGATTGACGTTAAAACCATTGTTATGCTGTTAAAAAGTTCAGATCTCATAGTACATTGAAGTGATTGGATTGGTCGTTGCTAGAGTTCCGTTTTATATTTAGAAACTCAATCTTCGCATTCCACCATGTCACTTGTAGTCCATGTCCACCTCTATAAAAATCTAAATTTAATATCAAAATTTGACATTGTTTATTGTGCAGGAAATTAACTTGAAGGATCACAAGTGGGGCCATTATTTTATTTGTGGGTGAGAAATGAAAGACCGCACTTCTAGATATATTCTCTCTGTGACTGCGTTCTATGTTAATGTCACTCTTCTGGATTCAATGATTAATTCTTAAATTAAAACTTTTTATATAAACCCTCTGTAGAAGTTCATGAACTAACTGCAAAACTGAATTGATGTTGTGCTGTAGTTTTGCCTCAAATGACCTTGAAAATATAATGTATGTTTGCTTTGAATTTAACCTAATTTAGTTCCTCTAGTCTGACTCATCACTTGCAAGAACTTCACCTGTTTCGAAGTTGTTGAAATAAATTTTGTGCGATGGGTGGAAGGAGAGCTTCTTTGCATGGTAGAAAGGCAATCAAATTTAAAGTAGTTTCTAAATTCAAAAGTTAATGTATGTGAAGACTGGACTTTTTATTATTCCATATCTCTTCAATGACGGTTTCTCTTTGCATTAATTTTTATAAACATGTACAAATTATCAATTAGCGACTACTTTACTTCTCAGCAGAAAATGATGGTCTTTATTCTCCAGGTACAAAGGCTATTATGAATATGCTAAATTAAAAGGAGTTAATGCTGGTTCACCAGTTGGACTAGATGTTCTTGTGGATGGAACAGTTCCTACAGGTGCATTTCCCATTATTCAATTTCATGTAGAATGGCATTGGCCATGATGTTCAATTGGAGTTGATTTGTTTGCCATGTTTTTACTATGACAATATTGTTATTGTTTACCTTCATACCGGTGTCAATTCCGGGTTTCATATTTTTCCTTTTAGGATCTGGATTATCAAGTTCTGCTGCATTTGTTTGCTCTTCCACAATATCTATCATGGCTGCTTTTGATGTGAACTTCCCGAAGGTATATATTAACCATTATTTTATCAATTGTATATTATGGAATCTCCCTGTTGTCTTCAGTGGAACATTTTAGTTCAAAATCACTTATTAAATACCAAGTGGGGCGTATGTACCCTTTGCTTGGAAACTCTTCCGAAGGTACATGTTCTGCACAAAGTGACCTATTTTGTGCCAAATTGTAATGATAGATAAAGGGTTCTCTCTCTTCCCCTCTTATGCCTTAGAACAGCATAAACAAACGATCATTTTAATTTGGAGTGCATCTGACTTATAGTAAAGAATTTATTTGTCTTTTAGTACTAGCATTTTGACTTGTATTTACATAGGCTGTGCATTTATTACTTCTGAACTTGGGGATTCAACCTTGTCGAAGTTTGCAATTCATTTTCCTAAGCTATGGTGTCAAATTTGTAACTGATTTCAAGCATACATTACTCATGCGGAATTTAGCCAATAAAATTATCTTGGAATCTTTAGTACTATAATGAAGATGGAAAATTCGCTTGTTCTGTACCGTTGGTAAACATTTTACTCCTATTTGTCTGTTTATTTGTCAAATCCTTTCAGATCCTAACATATGTTTCTATTTTAACAGAAAGAAATTGCCCAACTTACATGTGAATGTGAACGACACATTGGAACACAATCTGGCGGAATGGATCAGGTAATACATTTTTTTTTGTTTTGTAATGATTAATTCTGTTCTAATTTTCTGCATTGACCATCAAATATCTCTGATTAGTAGTTGATTTTTTGCCTGTCTACTCGCATTGGTATAGTTTAATCTCCCTGACCAACCAGTCCTTCTTCACGTGGCAGGCAATCTCTGTAATGGCCAAATCTGGGTTTGCGGAGCTAATTGATTTCAACCCTATTCAAGCTACTGATGTGGAACTTCCTGCTGGTGGGATTTTTGTAGTAGCCCATTCTCTGGCAGAATCTCAGAAAGCAGTCACAGCTGCTACAAATTACAATAACAGGGTTGTTGAATGCCAGCTGGCTGCTGTAAGTGTCAGTTTTTCGTATACTCTTAAACATGAAATATTCATAAATATGCCTCGCTGTCCCTTATATTTGATTTCAGTATGCCCGCTTTGGTTTTCATATTAAGATTTTCAAGACACTTGCCAATTACTTTTCAACCAAGTTGGAAGGAGATGGGCGGCTAAAGGGAAATATTGAGGATTTTTGCTTCAATGTTTTTTTTTTTTTTTCTCTGAGTGCAAGAGCTAAAGTTTGAGTTAATGATCTAAGTGAGTATAATCACTTGAAGATCCCATTATTCTAACTGAAGAAACTGAACTTTCTTTTTCTGAAAAAAGAGAAATATGGTTAACTGGCTTGCAAATTACAAGGGTAACAACTTTTTTCTTTCATACATCATCTCTATATGGATGATTTGATCTATCAAATAGAGAATCACGCTGTGTGCTGTCAAACTTCTTCAGATTGTGCTTGGTATAAAGCTGGGAATGAAACCAAAAGAGGCAGGATCAAATGTGAAAACACTTTCAGATGTCGAGGGGTTGTGTGTATCATTTGCCCGTGATCATGGATCTTCCGATCCTGTCCTTGCTGTCAAGGTATTTCTTTTGCCTATCTTCTACAACCTTTGGAATTATGCTATGACAAACTGATCATGGGGTGATACATGTTTGTTGGATATTCTGGATTTATGTATGTATTTAAAATCTTGTCTTTCATTAGAAATTCCTGAAAGAGGAACCATATACGGCTGAAGAGATTGAAATGATCATGGATGAAAAGCTTCCATCAGTTTTTGGCAATTCTCCAACTTCTCTCAATGTGTTGAAAGCTGCCAAGAACTTTAAGTTGCATCAGGTACATTCTTGTTTGTATTTCATAGATGGACAGCTACTTTTAACCCATTTCATTGTTAAACCATGATTCGAAATTTATGAATCTTTCATGTTCTTATTTTCCATTTCTTTATTTTTTTAATTATCATTAAAACTGGTTTAAAATGGAGACAGACCTTCTGAATGCCTGAATATAATGAGGAGTTGTTGGGCAGCACTTGCTAATGTTACCTTCATACTGCCCTAAGCTTTCTCAGTCACCAATCTATGTCAAAAGCTCATGATTTGTCTTGTTTGGGAGAGGTAGAATAATTCTGAGAGTAGCTTTCTTTTTCTAGGAGATCCCCCAGATATAATTATGTTATGTCCTATACCAGCATTGTAGTATTAACAAGTATTTAGGATATTTAGAATTAACTTTTCCAGATGGTTAACCATTTCGCATTATATTCTTAATAATTCAGAAGTCAAACTTTAATCGTACTTCATTCTTATTTTAAGATTTGGTTCCTTTTGCAAATTTTTATTTTATTTTTACCACAAAAGAGAACTTAAAACATTCAGAGTAAATCATGTATGCTTTTGTTTGGAAATATCCTTTTTCTTTATTCCCCCTTTTGAGTAGCATTTGTTGTCATGTAGTCCAATCATTAGTAAGTGATTTATTTGTCCATTTCTGATTCAAGATGTTATTTCTTTATGATAAACTTATCTTTTAGCGAGCTGCTCATGTGTATTCTGAGGCCAGGCGAGTGTATGCCTTTAAGGACACTGTGGCATCAGAGTTAAGGTCAGTTATATCTAATTGATCCTAGCTTTGTTTTTTTTTGGTGCTCCTTTTTCTTTTAAGTACCAATCAAATTGAGCATTTTTAAACTATTACAGATAAATGAATCAAATTACTTGAAAAAAATAATAATCTAATTTTGGATTGCACATGCTCTATGCACAGGAAACTCATAAGCCTAGACCTATCGATTGTTACTTCTTTAATTAGAGTTTTGAAATTGTTGGTTCATAATCCTTTGTCAAGTCTGCTACATGCCCAGAAAAGGAGGGTTGTGGCATGTTGACGTCCGCATGATACATAGTCATCATAATATGTGCATTCTATGTTCCTGGTTGTCATGTTCATAAAATTTGTCGTCATTCGGTTGCTCCAATACGAATTTGGAGTATTATGAACTAGGCTGGGAATTGGGAACCGAAATTTAGTTATTGATTGAAGCTCTTCCCAAGAGAACTTTGCAATGTGGCTGATTGTCGTTTTTCCTATTATTTTCTTCTGAGTCAATCTAAGTTTCTGCCTTTTAAAATAGATGTAGATGTTGCAGAACGTTCTTATTTTATTGTCTAAGTTCTAGTTTCTCGAGAAAGTTTCAATTAATTGTTCTTGCAGTGAGGAGGACAAGCTGAAGAAGCTTGGTGACCTTATGAACGAGAGCCATTACAGCTGTAGCGTTTTGTACGAATGCAGGTACAAATTTTCAAAATTGGCTTCCAGAATGTGCATGCATGCACTTTCACTAGTTCCTCATCATTAGTGAGATAGTATTGCTACATCCACAAATAAATTATATAAAACAATCCTACAAACTGACATGGTTTCATTTAATCTGTTAGATTTACTTTATAATAAAAGTAACTTTATAATCTAATGAATCACATTAAGCCACATCAGTTTGTGGGATAGCTTTTGTGTAATTCTTTTGTGACCAGAGTATTTCCCTTAGTGAGAAACCACATAAAAAAGACGCAAAGGTCCATATAAATATGCAGCTTGCATGTACAGGCTACATGCTCTGTGTAACAAATTTTCATCTATAGACATTTCACATTCGATGTTTTTATTTGGAAAAATGAAGCCTTTTACGAGATTCTCATCATGCACTTCTTTTTGGCATTGCAACCTATATAATTATTGAAAGAAAAGCAGTCTAAATCTAGCATAAATGCATCTACTCTGCAGTAGCTATTACTTTATGAAATATGCCCAGCCTGGCTCACGTTATACATTCGTGTTAAATTTTTCTTTTTTCTTTTTAATCTTAACTAGCTGTCCTGAGCTGGAAGAACTTGTAAATTTATGTCGGGAACACGGTGCCTTTGGGGCAAGACTTACAGGAGCTGGATGGGGTGGTTGTTCAGTCGCTTTGGTGAAAGAGAGCATTGTACCACAGTTTATCCTCAATTTGAAGGTTAGTCTTCAATTGTTCCTAGATGGAAAGTTATCCATACATTATTGGAATAAACAATTGATGAATTCGTATTTGTATCAGGAACGGTTCTACCAGTTAAGGATTGACAAAGGGATCATTAACAAGAACGATCTTGGCCTGTATGTTTTTGCTTCCAAGCCGTCAAGTGGTGCTGCGATCTTCAAGTTTTAGTATGCGTCACTTGCTCGCCCTTTTCCTTTTATTAGGTAGAGAAACAGCAACTGCTGCAATTAACTTGTGCCGAGAAACCACATAAAGAATCTCGTCCAGTTGAATAAAATCCAACGAGATAATTTTAGAATTTTTTTAGGGTTCTGGGTTTGTTTTCTTTTTATTTCTGGAAGTTGTAGGTTTATCCTTTGTATACCTCCTGTGTATTTGGACTTATGCCTATTTCTTCAATAAAATTATAACTTATAAAAAAAAAAAAAAAGAATTTTTTTGTGAAATGGACTTTTATCGACGTCCTTGTCACAAATCCTAGTGTTGGCCGAAAATAAACAGAGTTTGTTGGCTGTGAAAGGAAATTACTATGATACCAAATTCTGCCCATTTCAGCAGAGCTACTCGATTACAATATTTCATTGCTAATGACAGGCCCGGGCGATGTGCGTGCCGGTTAGATGGGTTGATCGAGCTTATTAGTATTCACTAGTATTAGTGGATGAGATGTGAGCAAAAGAATGGAGGAACCCGAATCATTGTTTGCCCTGACCGAAAATTTCCGGGTTCTCGCTAGAGGTAGAGACAAAACCGGTTCAGGATATTTCCTCATCCGTCGTGATGGTCCACAAATTAAAATGGGTTTCAATCTGCATGTGAATGATTAGGCTGTGGGACCATTGAGTTTCGGTGTATGTCACATCACTTAGACTATCTCGTCGGGCCAACATGGATTTTTGTTATCGAATCTCACGTGGTTTTGCACTCCGCAACCTTAATGTTTAGTTACTTACCAATAAAAAAAAAAAAATTAGTTGAGCGGGCCCAAGCTGACCATTTTCTCAGTATATGAAAAATTTGAGATTTGAAAAAATAAGATTTAGATCTAACTTTTAAGAATATGCTATTATTCCGTTCATTGAAAAAATAACATTTTGGTAGTTTAGGTGCACATAAAATATAGAGAATATAAGCGTGTACAAAAGCCAGGGAAAGTATTGGACTTGTAAACTGTATAAAAAAGAATGTAGGGAGGAAGCATTGATGACACTAATGGTGGAGAAGTAGAGTCTGCCTTGATGACAGCAGGCATGCATGGGCCTCTCCAAGTAGTTGTGACATGGAGGGAATTCTAACCCATGCGCGAGTATAGCAATAACGATAATATCAGACTTTGAGCTTTTGGCAGCTTAATGAAAGTCCAAAGTGTTAGATGCTTTGAACGTATCATGGAGGCATGAAGTTTGTCTTCTTGGATTGTTAGATGACGAGGGAAAGGACACATTCAACCCAGTAATATTCAAAAGTCATTCGGGCAAGGTGATTTTAGTTGATCTTGCCTAATAATTCCAAGACGTGGTGGAAAGAAAAAATAACTGTCATCGATGTTGAGAATTGACCGTTATGATGATCAATTCTCTCAACAAATGCATAAGTTATTCTTTAAGACCTTAAGCCAGTATTAAGTTGATCTTATCTTTAGTACTATTCATTCTGCTAACCGATATCTCAACCAAATACAGTTAACAGTGATATACAGATAAATCCACCCAAGAAAGTAACAACAGTCAACAGTTTTGGGACCAAATCTCACATCCAAAAACCAAGTGGGTCCAAATTATCCTCCCAACTATGGAACATCCAAACTTAATAGAATCCTCTGAGATCTCAAACATCTTCCCTCCCTCTCGGTGCCCTGGTGCGTTTGGTCCATCCACCCATTGATATTATGTGATACGTTGTCTATTTCTGTCTCTATCTCTTCGGCTACTATAATGGGTTAAGCCAACCGAAGTCCCTTTTATTACCCTTTTATGAGGATGTATCTATTCTATTATAATAAGCGCCTATGCGCTTACTATGGTATTTTTCTAATTCCGTTTCCTTTTTTTTTTTAACAGTAATAAATAGTAAATTACATTGTCATTCCGTTTTTGTGTTTTTTTTAATAGTAATAAACAGTAAAATGAACAGTAAAAAAATAATAATTGAATTATGTGTCCAAGTTGATGCGACTCTTTGTAAAGTATAGTGTAAAACAATCGACAAGTGGTACTGCAACTATCATCTTTTTAGAGATATCATGTATGTGGCTGCCTCGTCGGAGCATAATATTTTGGAGGAGATTAAGATGCCATAAGAAGAAGTTAAAGATGTCCATTATTTTCCAGTTTTTTAAAATAATGCATGTTGTGTCTTTAGAAGAAGAAGAAGAAGTTAAAGACAATAATTCATGCTTTATATGCTGTGGAGGGAAAAGTTGAATCAATAAGATAAAATATAATATTATATAAAATAGTTGTCTCTTTTCTTTTCTCCATTTGATGCTGATTTTTACCAACATCAAGGCAATAATTGAATCCCATTTGATGCTTATTTTTACCAATAATGCTTATTCAATCCCTGCCTCAGCTCTTGAACCAGGTGGTACTATTCCTGGTCAACCAGAGCTCCTCCCTCGCTCCCTCGAAGACTCGTTTAGTAGCATTTCACTTGCAAAATCAATCGATACCTCAACTGATTTTGGCAGCTCCAGGTTCTCAGATATTATTGGATCCCACAATGAAGAAGATGGCAGAAAAGTGAGACCTTTGGTTCTCCCGAACAAGGCTCCAAGATGGCATGAACAGTTGCAGTGTTGGTGCCTCAACTTCCGTGGACGGGTGACTGTTGCCTCTGTCAAGAACTTTCAGCTAATTGCTGCAACACAGCCAGCTGCTGGTGCACCAACACCATCACAACCAGCTGCTGGTGCACCAAGGCAGCCAACCCAACCTGATCATGACAAGGTAATTCTGCAGTTTGGTAAAGTCAGCAAGGATATGTTTACCATGGATTATCGGTATCCTCTGTCTGCATTCCAGGCTTTTGCCATTTGCTTGAGCAACTTTGATACTAAGTTGGCATGTGAATAGAAAACAAATAACAATGGTGAGGAATAGAAAATCTAGATGGTGATCTCTTCTTTTATAGGGTTTTATAGGATGGGCTGTTTGTATGTAAAATTCAATGCCCTATAAAAAAAGTGCAGAACAATATTGGTTGACACAGAAGGACCTTTTCCTTTTGTTTATCCTGGTTAGTGAGCTCTGTATGCTTCCTTCGTCTATCTTTGATACAGTTATCTTGGGTTAACGAAACTACATTCTTCTTTATCTGTATTCGGTAATTAATTCCATGAATTATACCAAAGAAAATAAATGAGTTCAGCAGAATAGTTGTGTGCCTCATGAATTCCACGTTTTGTTCAAGCCATTTTATTGTTTCCAAGTCGACACTGTCGCCGGCCCCAATATCACAGAAAAGTCCAACCCATGTCCTTTTGTATGCTTGCGTTCGTGATTCTCTACACCTCTCATCGGTTTGAGTTTTCATGACCCATCCTCCCAGACAATTCTTTTCTTTTCTTTTCCTTTTACTTGGTGTGATGAATGCGATGTTAAGTCCAACCAAGAAAGTGATGCAAGTTTTGCTAAACAGTCCAGTACACTGGTAGTAAGGATTAGTGCAAAACTGAAAACAAACAAGAAAGAAAACAAGTTCGAGGTACAATAAAATTTTGAGGATCTCGTCTGTTTTACAGTACCTTGTGTAGAACATATGGGCAGCTCATGCTAATTTACTGGGTAATCTTGAAGTTTCTATCTTTCAGTGAACATTAAACTCCGCTCATTTTGAAATAAATAAATTACATACTATGTTCTTTTCAGTTGTTTAAAAGCATATGAGATCGGCCAGTCATGCCAACTTGCCATAAGAAAATAATTACAGGCAGGTCAGTGTGTTCACACAACATATCCTTTTCCTAATTACAGAGTATGAACTGATTTTGTTGATGAATATAAATTACTTCGATCCTTGAGGCTGAAGCAATATCACACTATGCAAAAAGCTCACCATTATTGCCTTAAAAATAACTTAATTACAGTTGTTTTAACTTAACAATGTGTTTAAAATTTTTTTTTGATTTTATTGCTTTTAAAGTTATTTGGTATAATTGTGTCTTAATATGTGTATTAATGATTG
The DNA here is from genome assembly GCA_011037825.1 of Carya cathayensis. Lineage (NCBI taxonomy): Eukaryota > Viridiplantae > Streptophyta > Magnoliopsida > Fagales > Juglandaceae > Carya > Carya cathayensis. The sequence continues at coordinate 1,405,450 of QGSO01000253.1, read as the reverse complement.
ATTAAAAAGTATATTTTATTAAAAATAGAATTTTAACTTAACAATGTGTTTAAAATATTTTCTTGATTTTATTGCTTTTAAAGTTATTTGGGACACTAATAATTGTTACACATGACATGCACGCGGACACCACATAGGAAAAATCTAATTATAAGTATAATTATGTATTAATATGTGTACTAATGATTAATTCTATTAATTATAAGTATAATTATGTATTAATATGTGTACTACTGATTAATTCTATTAACTTAACGATGTGTTTAAAATATCTCCGCGAATCTGCTCCCAAAGATCATCACCTCAATCCCATCCTCCCGCTTTGATAAAAGAAAATAAAGCAAATAATATTATTTTATTACATAATTATTGTAACATTATTTTTTTCTAAATTTTTTTATATCTAAAACAGTAACGAACTGACATTTTCCGTCCTTGTGCTTCTTCTTTATTTCTTTTCCTTTTTTCAAATGAATACAGCATGCTTCTTAAATTATAAATTTAAGTTTTCTCATATTTTTCATCTCTATTATTGCGTACATTCTACGATCGAGTTGTCTCTTCTTCACAGACTTTAAAGAACCATATATGCATGCAATTTCCATATATATATATATATATATTGTTTTTGTCCTACATATATGTTTGATACAATCATTAATATTCGCACTGATCCATCCATCCAAATATACTTTTAACAATAATTTCCGCGTGAACGAGACAAAACATGTATGATATGAAGGCGAGCAAGTTGCTTAATTATATTAATTAAATATCTAAACTTGCATAGATGAGACATGGCCATGATGCATCCATATAATATATATTTATTTTCTATGATAAGATTGCCAATCATATTAAACAATAATGTAAATATATACTGTTGTATGAATTACGTGATATGAAGGCGAGCAAGTTGCTTAATTATATTAATTAAATATCTAAACTTGCATAGTTGAGACATGGCCATGATGCATCCATATAATATGTATTTATTTTCTATGATAAGATTGCCAATCATATTAAACAATAATGTAAATATATACTGTTGTATGAATTACGTGACGATGGGCTGTTGGAAAAGACCAAAATAGCTTGTCAAGTGGAAGAAACACATGCTGTCGTTCACTATAGCCCAAGCAGACAAATCTCATGATGCATATTTCAAAGATGGCATGCAGTACTAATTAATAATTTGGAGCCATTTTACGTTCACATTGGCGGCCACTATACATGAATGATCTGTCATGAATACAATTATTTCTTTTTTTCAAAAAATTTCAAATTTGTTAATACTCAATCTCCACCATCCATACAAACAAATAAAACTCAAGTTTTTGACCAAAAATTCAAGCCTGACCCCCTTACCCGTCGGTCTTATCCAATTATCCAACAAAGAGACAAAACTTTTTCTCCATCTTCCATCTTCCGTCGATCTCATCATTATTAAAGTATAAATTAAATGGAATTAAATATTAATAGAACTATTATTTGTTTTATTAACCATAAACAATAATGTTAGCAAGGACATTGACATCTTTATTAATTTCAAATTTGTTAATACTCAATCAAATTTCAAAAATTCAAGCCTGACCCCTTACCCGTCGGTCTTATCCAATTATCCAACAAAGAGACAAAACTTTTTCTCCATCTTCCATCTTCCGTCGATCTCATCTTCCATTTCTCTCCAAGAACCCAGAACGAACTCACCTTCCTTTCTTCTCCTCCTCCCTTCTCATCTTCAACAAACCAGTTCTCCTCATCTCTCTCTCTCTCTCTCTCTCTCCATCTTCCTAGATATGCCCCTGCTAGCAACCCACCGTCACTGGTGGTCCGTAGAGTTGTGTGTGGGGCTGGCATGGCAACGGTGCTCGGTTGAGAAACAGGTCTGAACACATCTACAAAGATATGAAGAGATCTGTTTTTGGTTGATTTTCTTGTGTTTATTTCAGATCTGTTTGTAAAAAATTTATTCAAGTTTTTTTTTCCTTTTGTTTGATTTCTATTTTTCAGATCCACAGAACAAATTTTTTTTCTATCTGTGTTCATATGTTTTTTTTTTCTTTTTGATTCAAGTTTTTTTTCTTTCAGACTTTCATCTTCACTTTCTCTTTCCTCTTCTCTCCGAAAGTAAACTTTTTCTCTCTCTTCTTTTCTTTTATTCATGTTGAGGATCGAGAACAAGATCAACACACAGGTGACCTTTGCTAAGCGGAGGAAAGCTGTATAAGTTTTGCTGCAATTCAAGGTATTCACCAGAACAACAAAACCACTTTTGCACCCTCTACCACAAAAGGCAAAGCAAAACCATCAAAACTGCTTCCTTCTATTTTTATTTTTCTATTTTCTAAGTCATCTTTATTTTATTTTCATCTCCGAGTTGATTTTTTGAAAGAGAAAAAAAAATTGATTTTTTTGGATGTTGAACATGTATTTTTGTTGTGTATTGATAGATCTATATCTATTCGTTTAGATCTATTAGTTTTCACTTTAAACGTAGAAGTGAATGTAACCCTCATCTGCGTAGAATATGATTTTAACTACGAAATATAAAATAGAGCACATAGAATATCTACCAGAAAATAGATACACAATATAAATATTTGTGAGAATATTATTTTATTATCTCGAAACAAAATTACAGAAATTTGAAGCTCTTCGCCTCATTCTTCAAACGATCTTGCTCCTCTAAAATTTGCGTAGCATCTCTGTCTAAAGGAGTAGGCAATCTAAAAGAAGAATTAAGCAAGGATTTTAATTTCCTATTCTCTTGCTTTATTGCTTCTATTTTCATGTGAGACTCCTGAAAAAGTCGCTGAATGATAGAAATTTTCTCATTGAGTTTTTCCAAATCATAAGGTTTGGATTGTAGTCGCTGAGAAAATGCATAAATAGCTGAAGAGTAATGGGTACCGAGATTTACAGGCTCGTAGATAGATTCAACATCTGACTTATTAGCCAGATCATTATTGTATTGTACTATAGAACCTACAGCAGAAGCAGAAACAACTGGTGAAAATGGTGTAAAATACCTCACGTATTGGTTACGAGAAGATTGCTGGGCCATTGTAGAGCAAGAATGCAGAGAGAAATTGCAGAGTAAGAATGCAGACTAATTACAGAAAAGTGAAGAAGATGGGATGCGAATGAAGATGAGCTGAATATCTCTTTTATAGAGAAAATTATGACTAAACATCTCTATTGCTTCACGGCATCTCTCGTGAAGCGTCTCTTTACAAGAGACAAGAAGATGTGACATCATAGCTCTGCGGCGCCTGACAGCTACAGAAAATCTGAAAATCTTTCGGTGCTTGTCTGATCTAAAAAGCTGGCTACCGTTTTTGTTGAAAAATAAGGTTAGCGGTTTAACATTGATGAATTTTTCACTAACTGTGTTATTTACAATTTTGTTTCTTCATACTGGGTTTTTTTTTTCATTTCATTTGGTTGAAGCGGATATTTTTTCCTTTCATTTGGTTGAAGCGTTTTTTTTTTTCCTTTCGGCTGCAGGCACTGCCGCCACACTGCTACTAATCTATCTGCAGGTAATGGGTAAGACCTTCTCTCCTATACTCATCTTCTCTCTTCTTCATTTTCTCTCTCCAATTTTGTTTCTTCATACTGGGTTTTTTTTTTCCTTTCATTTGGTTGAAGCGGATCTTTTTTCCTTTCATTTGGTTGAAGCGTTTTTTTTTTCCTTTCAGCTGCAAGCACTGCCGCCACACTGCTACTAATCTATCTGCAGGTAATGGGTAAGGTAATAATTAATCAAATTCTCCGATGGATTATGTGAAGTTTCATCTTTTGATTTGACAATATCTTCGATTTCTTTCAACTACTTAGAACGGATTATACTTCAAACTACTTAGCGCCCTGATTCTATTTTTTGAAGCCCTGCTCAAGAGCATGGAAACTAGATGCAGTGGAAAACTTTCCACACCTGTTGAAGAAAAAGCAGTTGTGCCAGTTTCATTTCTGGGTTTTTTAGCCAAGTTTGATGAATTTTTATTTGGAAAGAAACTCAGTTTGCTGCTTTCCGTCGATGGTGGAGGAAATCTACAAACTGATTTAAACTAGATCAACGTGCCTTGCACGTTAATGTTACCTAGTATATATATATACACACATATATGATTTCATTAAAATAAATAGAAAAAAGAAAAACATGCAGGTTAGTGTTAATTTTGGTGGGCAGTCACAATCCATAGAAAAAGTAGATATTCTACCTTTGTAAGCACACAAGAAAGTAACTTTGTGATTTGGTAGTAATCAATGGACCGTCATTTGGTTTATGATTCAGTAGGTTTTGAAAGCCTAAGGAATTATTCCTCGTTTCCCTTTTTTGTCTTTCCTCTGTCCCTTTCTCTTAAAAAATATAAACGTTGGATTCTTCCCGTTAGATGTTAACCTTTGACTAATAATGCTGTTTAGACTTCTGACGAGATCAACCCAAACGTTTAATTTTCATTACAAAATTACCGTTTTCTAAAACCAAAAAGTGCTCGTAGGACTGGTGGTAAAACACATATACAGTAGATTTACTGTTAATGTCAGCATCCGTTTTTCTTAATTCCATACGAGTAATATTAGATACAGTTATGAGTTGAATTATAAGTTGTGTAAGTATAATGCACTCTTTATAAAAAAGAATAGATTTTACTGTTAAAAAATAAAATATGAAATATGAAATATCATTTGTCATCCCATGCACCCAGCACATCTTTTTCCTCCTAAAAGTAACAAATAGGCCAAGTAAAACTGTATATAGATTTTATTTTAAAAATAAAATCACTTTCTCAAATCTCACTCTCATTTTGAAACATTAATTTTCTAAGATAAATAAATACATTAAATACCCAATAAGTTTTATAAACTCACTTTACATATATTTCATTTTCTCAGTTTAGATCTTAATATTTGTAAGTATGCTATGAAACATCTTAATGTGTTTTGTTAGACTCATCTTGAATTTCTTTTCTTTTCATTGACATTGAATGTTGGGTACAAAATTTTAATTTATCTTGAGGGTGCCCAAACCCTCTTCAAGAGTGACTCATCTTGAATTTCAAACCGCAAGGGTTGCTGTAAATAGATCGAACAAATATATCAAGTCTACCTTTTTTTTTTCTTGATAAAATATGCATTCACCGTTTGAAATATGGAATGATAAATTTCTTATTAGGTGTATCCACTTCCCAATAATGTTATTGGGTTCTTTTTTTCCTAGGTAGGGTTTTAAAAGGTTTTCTTAAAATAAAGTGACTAGCTTTATTTGGCTAGGCGTTTCTAACTTGGCCAAAAAATGCTCGGGTTTATTTAGGCTTAGTTTAGATACAAGAAATATTTCATTTCATTTCATTTTATTATTATAATTTTTTTAAATTTTTATATAAAATATAATAAACAATTCAATTTTTTTTAAATTTCAAAATAATATTATAATAATATTTTATTTAACTTTCATCTCAATTTATTATCCAAACAGTACTTTAATCATTTTGTCACAGAAAAAACATAAAGTAAAATGATAAATTTCAAATAGATTTTTTATGGTTGTCACCCAAAGAATTTTTCATGACTCCTTGTGAAAGTTAATCATAACAAAATATATTTACAATTGTACCCAACCCAAAGAAATAACCTTTGAATGCATACAGATTTTTGGGTATTTAAAAAGTATAGTATTAGTACAAAAGGAAGATCCTAAAAACCAAAATGTGTGTTTATTAAAAAAACGTAAAAGAAAAAAAAATGTGAAGAAGTAGAAACTACAAAGCGGAATGGGTAGAACTAACAAGTGTCGGTGAAGCTTCTGTGAGTCAGAGGACAACATCACGTAGTATATTTTAGTATGAGTACTCATCTGAAAAAACTAATAATACAATAACAGAAGACAGTTGTTAAATCTTAAATTCTGAGAAAACAATGTAGTCTAGCACTTTCCCGGCTGTCCTCCCCCTATGCCTATGGCCTGAACCCCTCGTGGCGTGTCCTCCCCCTTCTCTCTCACTCTCTCTGCAGAAGGCTTCCGTTTTCTACGGTGGCATTTTCTCATCAGGCATCGGATCTGGGGTTATTTCGCTTAGCGTTAAAGGTATTCACTTTTCCGTTTCATTTTTCAAAATGCTTTTTATTTGTTTTTATTGATTGATTTATTATGTTTTTCTATATTTTGGCTTTGGTTTGTGCTGAATATTAACTACGTTTGTTGCATTGCAACCATATACGGACTCTGATGGGTGGGTTGATTTGTAATATCTCGTGGGTTTGATTGATTGTGGGATTATATACTTTAGTGTTGCTTTGGCAATCGTTTTTTCTTTTTGAAATTTTTTAATCCACTTTTGTTACACTCCGAATTTGTTCTTTGCTTTATTTTCAAGTATTTTCATATTGGTTATGGCTTTATTTTTCAACATTGCATTGGTCTGTTTTGGTATCTTAAAATCACCACAAGAGTTATATGTAATTATTTTCAGATGATAGTTGATTGATATTTTTCTCTCGCATCAATAATTGCAGGGTTCTGTTCATTGTTGGGATTGTTCTTATTGTGGACATAGCCATTTGGGTGGAATTCACCGGGAAAAGACATGGGGGAATTGTTATCTTTCTGTTGATTATCACCAGAAAGTCAGTCAGCTCCCGCAAAACAAGTTAAACAGCTATAGTGAAGATTTCTGGCCTTGATTGTGACTCAAGTTGGAAATTTTCTTTACTTAATGAAGGTAGATTCAGTTGTGATCACTTTTGGCATAGGAAGTTAATATATATTGCGGAGAGGCAATTTGTGTTATGGGTTGACTTCAAAGACTAAAGTTTTTGGTGGTCTTCTGGGGATATTGTGGATTCTGCCATTTGGAGTGTGTGGAGAAGGAACATAATTAGATTTTGTTTGTGGGTTTGGAATGGATCATATGACTCCGAGAGAGAGAGATTTTGAAGGTGATATTGAGAGTGGGCTCACAGTTAGTGAAGAAGAATCGATCAAAGTTCCTGTTTTGGGTGCTACAAAGCAAGAAAGGACATTGCTCAAGAAGATTTGTGGTGGGTTCATTGATGGGCCCATCAAGAGTGAAGACAAGCGGAGTTCATGTGGCGATTTTTCAAACTCTAATGGATTTTCTCCTGAGAATGTGAGGATGGTTAGCAACAAGATCTTAGAGAGGGTAGAGGATGTAGATTATGTTGAGATAACACCAGTGAAGGATAAACGTAAAAAGTCGAGCAATAAAAAACCTCCAAAACCTCCGAGACCTCCCAGAGGTCCATCATTGGATGCAGCTGACCAGAAGCTAATCAAGGAGATCTCCGAACTTGCCATGTTGAAGAGGGCAAGGATTGAGCGAATGAAAGCCTTGAAGAAGATGAAAGCTGCTAAGTCATCATCTCCTAATAGCAGCAGCATATTTGCCATGGTGTTGACCATTCTCTTCTGTCTTGTAATAATCTTTCAAGGTAATATTTTCTTATTGGACCTATATTGATTTAACTTCGCATTTAGCATTGGATTTTGGTTGACTGCATGCTTGTTCCCTGTGAAGATGGATGGGTTAGATTTGACCCGACAAATTAGAGTACTATGCTGAAAGAACTATATAACGATTATGGAATATATGTGGTTTCTTCAGTACTACTTTTTTTTGTTTGGTGAGCTAGCAGCATAGCACTTCCTGATTATGCAAAGTCGTACTTTAGGTTTACCATCAATCTTCAGTAGATTTACTTAGATTTTGTATGAGAGGCTAAACATTCACTTTAGTTTTTAGAATCTTATAACGTTCCATTGCTTTAAGTTTATATCCTTGTCGTGTAAATTGCTGTTTACCTATCAAGATTTTTTTTGGTATTCCTACCATTGTTTTGGGTTCTCATGAGATTGTCAAGCTGCAGGAATGTTGTCTAGTAGAAAATCACCTGTAAACTTCCAAGGATCTCCTGTGTCAGCAGGACCGACAGACAGTGGTTTGATTTCTGTTCAGTACTATGCATTTCCGTCTGCTAGTGAGCCAAATGAACCTGGTTCTGTGTCTCCCAAGTATGTATATCGTCCAAATTGGCTATATAAACTATATTCCCCTCCTTATTGAAATTGTTCTTTTTGGTTTGTACTTTTGTCATTCATGAGTACAATAGTGATGAGGCAGTCTAGTAAAAATCATCTGTTATGTTGGTACCTTGCAGTTTGGTAGAGCAAATGGCTGGTTCTGATCCATCGGAAAAGTTGACGAGAGTTGCGGGATGAAAGGGAGCATAACTGAAGTGAATGCTACAGCCCTAGTTTTCATTGGAGAACAAACTTCGGAGTTGCCCTTTGTAGTTCTCCCGCAAACCATTTTTCCTCTCACTTTTTCTTTTTTACACGTGACATGAATCTGAATCGTTTGGGTAAATTATCCCCTTTATTGTGTATATCAAGTAAAATTGGGGCTGGGTCAAATTAATGTATAAGTTTTAGGGGTAATTTTTATAGGTGATGCCAAATACGTTTCACAAGTTGCTCCGTAACAACGAACCTGGCCAAATTATGTTGGATTGAGGATGGTTATTTTATTTATAAGCAGTTCATGCAGCTTTGCAAAATTCAAGCGAATCACTCCTCTGCATATCTTGTTGTCATATAATGAATAAACTTATGAAATTGCCTAGATCTCCAAACCTTTTCGGTCAACCTTTAAGCTGTTATCAGGATGACAGGAACCTAGTGTTTTCCTTTACCACTTTTGCCCGGCGTTCTTTGTGCTACATGGACTGCTAATTTGCTCCAGAAAATATTAGGGAATCTCTCTTTCTTTTTGTTGACTGATAAGGTGTGCTTTTCCTCTGGATGCAGTGATGGTGCTCTGGTTTTCCTAACTGATTGCAGTGTGATTATTGTTGGGTGCTCTAATTAGCATCCAAATGGTCAAAATGTGAAACAAATGAAGAGCTCTGGAGTAATTGTTTTTCTTTGAGATCTTTTGGAGGTATATACCAGGTGACCCCGTGACAGAAATCTTCCCAGAAAATTCAAAACCTTTAGTCATTCAACATAGGATGGCTCGTTTTCTAGTTGTCCATGAGATAAAGGGTCTAGTATTTGATGCACATGCTGAGGCACAAAGTCTTAACAAGTGGCTTCACGTGCAACTTTTAGATTTGCTTGTTGCAAATCAAATGATTGGCGAGCACCTGGGTTCCCTTGTTCAGTTTGGACCAGATTATCAGTGCGTTGTAATCCGAGTCTCTGAATTTATTGCAAGAAAAAGAAAAAGTTCAAATTTTTGTGCAGTAACAACGATTGAAGCCGAACCTGACAAGTCTTTTGGGAAGAGAAGATTTAGAGAGTTTTTGGAAAATAAAAACAATAGAAGGATCTTCTTGTGCAACAAATGATCATTTAGGCTCCGTATTTGATGTTGGGTTGAGTTGAATTGAAATTTTTTTTTTAAATGTCAGGAAACTTATCTAAAGAGTAAATCTCAATCTTGTGTACCGTATTTTCAGAAATTTCTTTACATGAAATTGGTTAAATCATTCGTTTTTCACTAGGGGTGTGGCACTAAAGGATTCTTTGCATTTTACACTCATGAGGTGTGGAATCTTGGACGTCAAAGGGAGTGATACCCTAAGATCAAGACCTTCATCACTTGGGCCAACTCTTTGGGACTTGAAGATGAGTTGAGTTCTTTATGAATAGTAGTGAGTTGAGATTATATAATGAGTTTTGTGGGATCCATCTAAGATGAGTTTAAGCTTGGTTTGGATTAGGAAATCATCTCAACTCAACTCATCTCATCTCATTTCATCTTTACAATTTTTTCAAATTTTCATACAAAATATCATAAACAATTCAACTTTTTCAAATTTTAAAATAATAATAACAATATTTTATTTAACTTTTATTTTTCATCTAAAACCATCTCAACCCATTTCTAAATCTAAACTAGGCCTAAATTTGTTTGGATGTTAAGATAAGTTTAGATATATTTATGGGAAGTTAGAAAAGATCGTGGGTTCCATAAGTAAAGAGGTTTTGAGTTAAGATGAGTTTAGTGATTTGAGAGTTGAGTGTTTGGTTGTTAGATTTAGTTTAAAATTAAATTAAACTAAATTGATCTCAGTTCAGTCTAACTTTCAAATGGATAATTAAATAGTACGGAGAGAGTGTAATAGAGCAAAGTGAATGATTACAATAGAAGGAGTGGAAATGTGGTGCTGTAATTAGAGAATAATAAACTTAAAGAATTAATGAAGTAATACAAAATTTAAAACAATCTGGAAAGTTTTAATGTGGTTCAGTGAGAACAAAGATTAATTTATTAATTTGCACTATCTTTCAAGTTGTGAAAATTTAGAATTTGAAGAGACGAGTAGTTATATTCAAGAATATTCGGAGTGAAAATTGGCATTATCGTTGTATGCATAAACAAATCCTTTGTATTTTTTTGGCAGGAGTTCCAACATTGGAGCCAGCCCTCCACGGCCATTTCGTTTGAAGTTTATGTCTACTTTGCTATGAATCCTGTGCAAGACAAACCCGACAAAGCCCAACCCTAAATCCATTCCACCCAACTCTTTACGAAGCTTCAATGCCATGGTCACAAAAGAACAAGGAGTACATACAAGAAACTAAATTTAGGGTTGAAACTGCTGCTCCAGGTACATTCATCTAGACAAAACAGATAAAAATCTGACAAAAGGCTCTGAACAATTATTGCAGAGATTCCCCATTACACGACAATTAAGCACTATTATAAATGAAGAAAGAGAATAAACTAACCCTTCAACAATACATTGATAATGGCTTTGGCCACTTCAGAGAGATTCTCAACAAGATTGTTCCGATCAGTCACCGGCGAATCGGTTGAACCGGAGAACTTCTTCTCGCATGTTTGGGCCTCCTTGCCAGCATCGGCAATGCCATAGTTGGCGAACTTGTACTCACCTTTACTCAATGCATCTAGTGCTTGTGGGAGAGTATACTTCACAACTTGGATGTATAGTTCTGCACAGTAAGCCAAGGATCGCTCTAGCTCTGGCTCTGGGGCCTGCTTAATCAGTCCCTCGATGTAATTCAGTTCCTCCGTTGCACATGCCAAGAGGATATCGCCCATGATTTGGGCTAGACCTTTGGCATCTGCATTTGAGCTTTGAGGGTTGGACTGCAGATATGAGAGGCAAAGGTCATAGTGGGGTGTTTGCTTGCATATTTCCTCTATCAAATTGTCACTTTCATTCAATGGAAGGATGGAGCATCGGGTTAATGGAGGGAAAATGGGGAAAAGAACAACAACAAGAAGAACGATGGAGATTGGAGAGATTGAATTCCTCATTATTTTGTGAAGACTGGATGGACAAAGAGTGGAGGATGCTAAGATGTAGAGATAGGGAAATTGGGTTTCTCTCAGATGAAAAATGGGACTTTACTTTACCGGACTTGTTTATGCAATTGTATTGCCAGATATGAACATTTTTTCCCATATTAAAGTAATAGGCATAGGTGATGTCTCATATATGGGTTATTTCTCTCTGCATATTTTGCAAGTTTGAAATCAGAGTTGTGTCCACATTATGGCTCAACAGTATTAGTTGAAATCTCTTGCATCATTCACATTACATATTTGATAATTCTATGGTCGCCCACCTTTTTTAAAACCCCCTGATTTGCATATTTAGTTTGGAAAAAATGCCAATAATTCACATCTTGAGAAAAGGAAAGAAAAGAAACCATCTTTAACTTCAAGCTGTGATCTTTCACAAGTGCCTTGCTGTACTAGTAACAAACAACTAACAACTAACAACCAACATTGGTTGGTACCAATGGTTCCCAAACTTTGGGGCCCAAAAATTGAAAAAGGTTTGTCATGCTCTGAAGGTGCAAGAGCATTTTGTCCTTTTAATACACATCCAATAGACAACCAAACAAATATACTTAGGTCCTTTTAGTTTAAGGAAATTTCCGATATAATTTGATTGCTGAGTTTGTTTTTTCCACCCAAGCTCGTTTTAAACCTTATTTATTTCAAGTTCAATGAGTTCGGATGCACCAACTACACATATTTTTATTTTTGTATAAATTAATGTCCACATCGGTGCCTGAAATGTTAACAGCTGGTAGATGAATCTTATGTCGGCTTTAATCTGTCCCATAAAGTAGGATTTGCTGTCCTCTAAATCTGTTGGTCAGAAAAAATTTTTCAAGGACTGTTTTCCCTGCTATTCAGGTATCTGCCCGTGAAAGCTGAAGACTCTAGGATCCAAACCAGTTATAATATTAACAAAGAAAAATAGAGAAAACTGTTATACTCGTGTAGTTCTCTGTAATCTGATGTCCTTTGTGTGAAATGAAAAAAAAATGAAAATCAAGTTGGATGAGAGATACAATTCCCAGCATTGCATATCTACCAAGAAAAATTCTTGCTCGTTGGAGACTTGGACTTGGACCGATGACAGAAAATAAAAGAGAAAATGATAAACTTTTTGGGATTTATTAGGGAGCAGCCACTATTCATGCTGCACACCACACACTCATAGGTTTTTATAGAGTGTAGGGATGCTTTTCATAAGATATATAGATATTTTTTATAAGGTATGTGGTGTGTAGTGATGAATAGTAGCTGTTCCCAATATTTTCTCTTATACTTGACTAAAAAAGATACCTGATACAAAACTGGGAGCACAATTACTGTTGTAAAGGCACGGAAGTTGATGTTGGGAATTTCATATAGGACTTTCAAGATTATGAGGCAATATAAATTCCAATCAATGTTATATTTTGAGTTGAGAATTTTGAGTTGAGATAAAAATTTAAAATATTATTTTTAAGTATTATTATTGTTTTAAGATTTGAAAAAGTTGTATTAAGATTTAAAAAAATTGAATTGTATATTATATTTTGTGTGAAAATTTAAGAAAATTATAATGATGAGATAAAAATTATAAATCGAGATGAGAATTTTAGATTGAGACATGTTTACCAAGCAGTCGGAGTACTCCTCTTGGGACCAGACATTTTCTGACAACACATGGGACAAGGGCAAAGTTGGGTGCCGCCCATGATTAATCATAATATATATTCACTATTTTTGGTGACCCTTATCGGATGATCTTTTGTCATGACTCATGGCACCCAATAAGAAAAAATAGGCATTAAAAAAATGTATAAATCAGTAACATGGAAACCGTGCTTGTTCCTTTTCAGTGTCCAATTAGTGGCTCAGCCTGGACCAGCGGGTAGAGCTTCCTATTCCTAAGTTTGCCATCGGGGCCATTGTTATATCTTTACTGAGAATCATGTTGCTTGGTTCATTCATTAGTCAATACATTGATTAACGAGAGAGTTCCCTATTTTGTAGGGAGCTTTTAGAATCTTCTTTCATTCATAACTTTGGTAAAGAATTGAAACATTGAATTAATTCTCTGTTCTCTGTTTCCATCAATAAACAGGAAGATTCATAATGTAAATTCATTCTCTGTTCTTTGTTCCCATCAAGAAAAGGGAAAATAAAAATGCCAAGAAATGTAATGAAATTGCAAAAGTGAACAAAGCCAAGTGATTTGACAATTTCCAACAAAGTTTCTAGGCAATTAAAAACTGAAAATTCTAGGATATGCTAGATGCTTCATTACACGATATCGATTAGATAGAGATATAGATCCCAAAGTACTATTCTATTGGTAGGGTGAATGGCAATTATACAGTACTGGAAACTAGAGTTAGGGCGCACGGTCTCTCGAGTTATAAACAAAAGATAAACTCATTTTCTTTTTTCTTTTTATTAGAATTGAAGGGTAATATAAAATGGGTCTATCTCTGCCACCTTATCAATTATTGTTATCATCATAGTAAACGATAGTCTTATTAATTACTGATTTGCATATCTATTAGAGGACATCCACGATGCTAAGCATGGAGAAAATGGAATAGACATGCCCATGCCCGGAGGGATGGCTACTTAGAGAGAACTGGACCTCCAAATTTTCATTGAAGATGAAAATATTTTGAGAGAGAGTTTGCTTGGGTAGGTTTGGACAGTGAGATGAGACTTTTTGATTTTAGATGAAAGTTTAGAATATTATTTTTTAATATTATTATTGTTTTAAAATTTAAAAAAATTAAATTGAGATTTGAAAAAGTTGAATTGTTTATTATATTTTGCGTGAAAATTTGAAAATGTTATAATGATTAGATGAGTTGAGATGAGAATTTTGTATCTCATCCTACTTGCTTATCCATCTTTCTTAAGGCTTTTGTATAGGAAAGTCTCTTCATATAGAAATTATTTTTGTTGCCAAACACATAATAATATAAAAGGAAATAATATGACTAACTACTAATTAATTGAAGCTAATTGAAATATGCTACCAAAAATATCCCATTAAGGACGTTATTTCTTTTGTATCTCTGTGGTAGGTTCATAACAAAAAACGCATCAACCCCTTAAAGCAATAACCTGACAATGGCTGCAGCCACAGATGAGACATCCTGCATGAATTTGTTACTTTCAGTGAGAGGCGAAAAACTGCTTTCACATGATTCGGTCTCGGCGCCAGCATCATTTGCAGCTTGCTCAGCAAATTTAGGATTACCTTTCTGCAAAGCTTCATTGGCTTCAGGGATAAGAACCTCTAACACAAAATCGTATAGGTCTGCACAAGAGCTTAAGCCACGCCTTACATCTCCTTTTAGGTTGCCCCGGAGAAGCGTCTTAATATAGTTCTTAGTTCCAGTTGCCTTGGCCTTGAGTACATCAACCAAGATGAGAGCCAGCCCTGTGACGTCTGCCTTGGAACTTCGAGAGTCTGATTCAAGAATAGATACACAAAGATTGTATAGAGGCGTATGCTTGCATGTTTGCTCAATCAATGTGACATCCATTGGCTGCACCGCGCCTTGGCTTGCCGGTAGATATATGGTCTGAAGAAAAGCTTGAACAAGAAAGATGAGCAACAAAAGTTTCATATTTTTAGATCAGGAAAAGAAGATGGGGCAAAAGGTTGTAAAGAAATGCTAAGAGCTAGATGATTATCATTCTTCAGAGTGCGAGCTCCTTTTATAGGCCAGGAGTATGGGGCCAGTACGTACCTATTGCAGAAGTAATATTAAGTCAGCAAATGTTTCCAATCTGCTAAGGATACTCTTGCCATATAAGGTTACAACTCATTAATCATGCACAACAGTCAACAAAACGTTCATCTTAATTCATGCACCAAAGCTGCGGTGGAAGGAAAGTCAAGATACTGTATTTAGTATTTAGTCTTAGGCTATTAATTATTCAGAATCTTACAGTCTTGATTGTAATTTATTGATAATTTTCTCTCTCTTTTTTATTTATTTATTTATTTTTAAACTGAATTTATTATTCACATTAATTTCTGATTACATTTATAATAAAGCACCGAATCCTCTAGGCCATATTTCAAGCAAGCTGAGGAGAATTCCATTCCCAGCTAGCTAGCTAGCTTACGTTATTTTCTGCAAGGTTTACAAACCTTAATTATCACAACTATTACATATGAGCGTTAAAGGTAAGATCAAATGCTCTAACAAAATGAAATCCTCGTGTGCTCGACAAAAAATAGTAACAGAAAAATTCTTGCTTTGAACATGAACACGATCATGAGTCAATCCACGTTTTCCTTGCTGCACAAGGGTCGACACTTTTACTACATGAGCACACTGTGCCAGCTGATCACTTGTGTCTGGAATAACATTAGGGTTAGACAAGGCCAGTGTTTTTAAGTTAAAATTATAACTAGGAGCTGAGATTTAATTACTTGGAGGAATGGTAAGAGAAACCTCAAATTCTATGTTTGTGATATCCAATCCCAATGACCTCACAAGTCACAAGACTTATAAATTCTATGAATAATACTATTAGGCAATCTGAACCTTACCGCTTAAATGACTCTCTTGACAATTCACGTGATTTGTTTAGAAAAATACAAACACAAAAGTAGCAGTGGAAGTTTTGAATTTCAGCATTCTTCTTTATATATTTTTGGACCCATGCATTTTTATTTTGAATATATATTTTTTAATAAATTACGTGGCACCATTGTCATGTCAACATGCACGGCCATTTGAATGGAAACTCTATAATATTGCCAGGGATCAATTAATTAGCTGGCATGATTCACTTGTATATAAAATGTATTTAAGATTATTGGATCCTTAAGATAAAAAATCACAGAGAAAGTATTTGACAAAGGATAGGATCATCAAGTTTTGAGGTATTTTCCTGCCTTGAGTGGATAAGTTTTGTGGTCATTACGTTGATAGCTTATCCAAAATGAAGAATCCTTTATACAATTTACCTTGTGGGTTTTTATTACACACACAAGTGTGAAAAGGAGATAGTAGAGTGAATTTTGTGAGATTTACCTAAAATAAATTTAGATGTATTTACGTATTAAGATAAGTTTAGATATATTTATGAGAAGTTAAAAAAAATTATAAATTCTACGTAAAAAGATGTGTTAAGTTAAAAAAGATTATAAGTATTACTTATAAAGAAATTTTGAATTAAAAAAAATTAAATAATTTAAAAAATAAATATTTAAATATTATATTGAACTTAAAATTAAATTAAATCAAATTGATTTAATTCGACTTAATGTACTTAGTACGACACTTGTAATGCACTTTGAAAAGCTGTGTGTGCAGACCACATGCGACTGTTGGTCCAATTGTCGTATAGCCTCATCACAGTCACATGTTGATGACGTTCCTACTTTTTATATGATTTGCAGGTAAGGTGCAGCCGTTTCGCCACTTTTCCATGCAAATCAAATTAGCGTCCTTCCACCTAAATTTTATATTAATAGTTGGAAAAGCTACCAAGCTGTGCTGTATATAGTTTATAAAGTTCTTTCCATGCAAATCAATAATATTGCTGTGTAAGAGAAAATGGATGGATCTATGGAAAGCCGACAATGTTCATCCACTCAAGCAAACAGACACAGTTTTTAGAAAGCAGGCCAGCTCCAACCAGTAAGAACAACGACATTAATGATGATAAGAACATATAAATATATCTTTATATTAATAAGCGGCAATAAGCAAGAACCCGTTGTCTAATATATTGTTTTCCAACTGTACCCCTGTTTTATTTTCCAAATTTCCGTTCTGCCGAGCTGTATGTGTCCGTTTTTGCCGCTGCTTTTAAACCGCTTGGTGGATTTCTTGTCAGTAAAAATGTAAAATCATGTAAGTTCCGAAAGATATTCTTGCCGAGCTGCGTCTGTCAATCACGTGATTCCAAAATCACCGCTTGCTCTCACCGACTGAAACCGACTGAAATCTGGAAACCATTCTCTTCCACTTCTGCTCTTCTCCATTCTCACTTTTTTCCGTGACAACACCGATGGTGAAGTTTCTGAGGGAGCATTTGGAGAAAGCTGGGTGTGTGGCTGGGGAAAACTTCATCAAGGCTGTCCATTGCGACAAGCAGATCATCGGCGGCTACGTTCGTGGCGAAGGGGGAATTTCTAGCTGCATATAATCGATCATTTCGGAAGAGGAAAGTTTGAGATGATGAAGGAGACAGATTACTACGACGTGCTTGGAGTGAACCCCACAGCCACGGAGGCCGTAATCAAGAAATCTTATTACATAAAGGTGAATCTAATCTTCTAGGTTTCTGATTATTTGTGACAAATTTGAGAAATGGCGATATCTTCGAGGAATTCTTTTAGGTTTGATTATTTGCATAAGTTTAGAAATTTACGATACCTTTGATTGTTAGAGGATTAAGGATAATTTTGATAAATGTAGGATGAATTTAGATTTTGGTTATTCTATTTATATAAATTTCATGTTGGAATAATTATTTTTTTATTATATAATAATAAAATAATATAAGATAAATTTAATTTTAACTATTTACATCAAATCTCTACATTGGGTATCTATTTATTTATTATATAGTAATGAGTAATTAATAATTTAAAAAATATATAATTTTTTTAATTATTAATTTAATTTATTTTATCATATTTTAATTATTAATTATTAGTTTATTTTATTTTATCACATTTTGCTATTTAATTTAAAGAAACTTATGGAAGTTTGTGGATGTAGATATAGAGTAGAGAGTGTTATAAAAAAATAATAAAATAAGAATTGCTCCTTGTACAGTATAGACCAAATTTGATCTTTTCTTTACCGATACTTAGCTAAAAGCTACAAATTTTGTTAATAGATAATCCATTGCAAGTGTGTTTAATATCTAATAGTCAAAAAGTACAATATATTTTGGAAATGCATAACCCGGTGAGAATGCTCTCAGTAATCTCAATTTTTAGGGCATGCCTCAGATTTTATTGCCCTTTTCTTATGGTGTTCAACTAAAAACTTCCCTGGTCGGACAATGAATCTGTTAACATTTGACTTCTTTTGCAGCATAGAGTTGACTTCCCCGCTATCGTCTTCCCCACTCCCTCTGTGTATTTTTTTTTTGGCTCTTTGTTTTCTTCTTTCTATCACGTTTTTATTCGCCAGCTTTCTGATTACTTATTCATCAAATATACGTATGCTATATATTTAATTAATTGTTAAAGAATCTTTCATCAGGTTGGCCAAAACTGTGAATGTGAATGATGCCATTTAAAGTTTATTTGTCCGGAAGATCATGGCAGCACAAGCTTTAATATGCATTCTTTCATTCATGTCTAGCTTAATCGACTCCTGACATGCTTTGTAATGCTGAAGACCACTAGCTAAGAATGAATGAATTCTTTGCTCTCATAGATCGTCTTTATTTCTTGTTTGCAGGCATGGCAAGTTCGTCCAGATAAAAACCCAGATGATCCTCTTGCGGCATGATCCTCTCGCAGCACAGAATTTTCAGGTAAGATTTTCCTTCTTGCTTATTGAATATTGTATTCTACTGCAAATGCTTAAAGTAAGTTGTGTTGTATTTTACCTAGAAGATACAAAAGCTCCTGTTTCAGTAGCCTACTGTCCAGGATCGATATTCCAAAATTCCTTGGTTTCTTCCCAAGTCCAATATGTATTTTTTGAATCATTTGGCTGCCACTCTCAAATTTCTTCATTTATTTATAGGGAATTTAATATCATTATTATTATTTCTATATAATTGAGCCTATCCTTTTTTTTTTTTCTAATTGTGACCAGAGCCCTCCCTTCTACATGCATATTCAACATGGAAATAATCACTAGCACTAATGTACTGAGAACATTAGGAATGATACTTTTGCAGTCTGAAAATTTTGGGGAACAGTGCTAATTCCCATGTTTCGTATATTCTCATATGGTTTCAAACCATTGGAAATATTTGTATGTGTATATTTCTTTCATTCATTTGCATTCAGGTTTTGGGTGAAGCTCACCAAGTATTGAGTGATCCAGCCCAACAAGAAGTATATGACACTTTTGGGAAATCAGGAATCTCGACGTTAGTTTTTTGTTCTTAATTTATCAATAGATGTATTTCAAGAGTGATGGTGTGTGTGTCTTCTTGTACTATATGTAGGTAGAATGGAATAAAGTTGTTGTCCAATTTGATTTGAAGATTCTTTTCTGATACATGGCATGGGTCCCTAATATTGCAATGAAGCAATTATCGATACTGCAGCTATCTTTATGATGCATTTTGGCAGTGAGCTTTTTGAGGAATACATAAGAGCAAAAGTGGTAAGATGAGGCATACAACAGAAGACAGGGATATATGATGATAAGTAAGGTGAATGTTGGGATCAATACTTTATGCCAATGGCCAATTGTAATAGAACTCAGTGGATTTAGTATCCATGACTTTCTTGTATCAATTGTTAATTATGCTTAGGTGTTTCTCTTGTGACCCAGGTACATGGGCTATACTTATTGTAATCATTAAAGTTTCTTGCTTACCTATCAAAAAATATTTTTGTGATGTCTTATGATCCATAATCATACCAAAAATAGCTAATGACTCCTTCCTGGTGACGTTTTAGGTTTAATGATGAAGCCTGATCTGAGAAGAAAATTCTACCACATTATGATGATCCCACTGTAGCTGAGGTTTATTTTTGCTTTTACCTTTTGTGCTTTAGTTTTTTCCTGAGCTTAATTTGCCTTTTGTTTTTAATTAAAATTACTTGGAGAAAATGTTGATCATAGACATTGGTCTTAAACTATGTGCTTAATGGACTCTTATTCTCAGGGAGTAACTCTGGATGAAAGTGGACATTTCTCTGATGAAGTAGAGAAGGAGCTCCAAGAGGTAAACTTGTTATTCCATGTACAATATATTAGAAAATAAAGGAAGAGAGTGGCTCTGTTTGAGGATGAGGAACTTCCTATGCAATAATCCCATTATTCCTATACGCCATCTTTGTTTTTCCCCTACACTTAATTTGCACAGTTTGAATATTTGTGATGAAAGATGATTTTTAGCTTCTTTTCATGCCTGAATTATTTATTTCTTAATCAAAATTTTCCTCGCTTATGAAGAATATATTTCCCTATTGCCAGATCCGTAAGAGGATCGAGGGTTCGTCCACAAATAATTACTTTGAAGATCTCAACTCATCTGGGAAGATCTCATCAGATTACTTTACTCAACAAAAAATGCTTCACTTTAAAAAGTCTTAAGAAAAAAAAAATCCTTGTAGAAGAAAGAGGAGCTGGATTTAGATGTCCTTCAAGCAGAGGCTCTATCTGCTGGTTTGGGTGTTGAGGATCTTGGTTCCCATAAGGATGCAAGGAGGCAAAGCCACAAGAGAGGAGCAAGAAAGAGCTGAGGCTGAATTGAGAAACAATGCATACCAGTCAGCCTATGCAAAAGCTAATGAGGCATTGCAATGATAATGTATTCTTCCATTTTGAAAATTCTACTTAATTTTGACACTTTTTTGGATGAACTGTTTCTGCTATTGACTATATCTGTGGATATGAATAATCCTTTTTCCTCATCATATAAAAAAGTACTGTAACCAGAACTGGGAATGACTACTCACCAGAAACAAACATTTTTGCTTTGGTCTTTTTTTTATTTATTTATAAGAATTTCAAGTTTGATTGAAAAATCTGGAAGGCATAAACCAAGTACACCGGATGTATACAAGAGAAACACCTATTAAGTTCTTTGGTCTTCTATTCACCTCTTTAGGATTACCTTGTTTGTAGGCATGTAAATATTACCAATTTATTTGCTTATCTGTTGCTTCAGTTACATCATTGTTCAAATTTATTTATTTTATTTGCAGATAGATACAAAAGATATCCTTTTTATATGTGGTGGAGCATTTGTTGATCTTGAGAAAACCATTTCAGAGAGGTAATTTTTTTTTCGATTTTCCTATACAGAGTATTCCTCTACCCCTTGTTTTATCTTTCCCTTTTATGATATCCTTCTTTTTTTCTCTTACACAAAACTAACCAGGCGTCAAGACTCTTCAATTGGTTTTGGAGCACCTGTTCGTGCAAACACGATAACTGGTGGAGTAACCAAATGCTGTAGTGACGTCATCCTTACTTGAGTCGGTGAGAAGCAAGACCCTTTAAAGTCATTGAAGTGGGAATTTAAAGTTTGTATGTCTCTCTTTTATTTATATATATATATATATATATATATATATAAGTATATATAAAGTGCCGATAGCTTAACAACAGTGTTTTCGTCTAACTTTTTTTTTCCAATTTTACCCTTAGCTTTATTTGACAATTACGGCAGTTTTCGTTTTAATTTTATTTTACCGACAGATATTTTGGTCTTCTTACTTTCACACCAACAGTTTCACTTTTTCTTATTTTATTTCCAATCTAGCCCCTTAATGGTTCGTTGTTGTTGGTGACGTTTTGCTTTGCCAACATGATTTTATTGTCTTTTTACGATTAAAGCTTATGAGTTTGTCTGACAAGTTCAACGGACTGAAATTTAAATGTAAATGTTACTTTCATTTCGTATCTTGTCTTTCTCTACTCTCCATATTCCAACTTGTAAAAAAAAAGTATCCCGACTAAGTTACTCGTCAATCTCCAGTTGTAGGTATGTTCTTATTCTTTCCTCAGTATCTCAGTATTGTATGAATGATTTAGTTACAGTATGTAATTTGATGATATGCATATGCATCACAGCAAAAATAAAAATCAAAGAAAATAAAAAGTAGATTTGCGTATTCACATGTGTATTTTACAGAGAGTAAACCCAACAAAAAAATCAAACACATGATACAAAGTCATCTTCTGATTTGCTCCTATGTCCTTAAAACACAAAAAAAAAAAAAAAAACACCGAGTTAGTGTGAAAAAGGGAAACTGAATTGTTCCAAAATTTTTGAATATAAAAAACTAACCTTAGTGGAGATACGTTGATTGGGTTGTTGATTCTGGTTCGACGAAAGCACGGAAGTGGGGGACAAACGTATAGGAAAACAGATCACAAGTGAAATTTTTGTTCTATAGATCTGAAAAATACAAAAGTGATATAAATAAAAAAAACAAAGTATAGATCAAACGCAGTATACAAAAATAGAAGAAATCAAACGCAGTATAGATCAAACACAGAACAACAACAAAAAAATAATTTGCAGAAACGAAACCCTAAAAAACAAAGTTTAGATCAAACGTAGTATAGATCAAACACAGAAGAACAATGAAAAAAAGATTTGCAGAAATGAAACCCTAGGAAAAAAAAAAGTGGAAGGAATCAAACGAAAGGGAAAATAAGAACTTGGATATCAAATGAAAAAACCCTAGAAATACATATCTGAAATAAAAAATACTTTTCTTATACAGATCTGAAAAAAAAAATTCTGTGTGAGGGAAAAAAAAACACAGCATGAGACAGATCAAAACGCAAACAAGACGGAAAACAAGAAGAAAAAAAAAAGTCGCAAACAAAACCGAGAAGAAATCAAACGGAAGGAATGAAACGAAAGAAAAAAGAAAAACTTGGATTTGAAACGAAAAAACCCTAGAAATACATATCTAAAAAAAACAAATAGTTTTCTTATACAGATCTGGAAAAAAAAATTTGTGCGATGAAAAAAAAAACACAACATCCTACAAGAACAACATGAGACAGATCAGAACGGAAACAAGACGGAAAATAAGAAGAAAAAAAAATCACAAACAAAACCGAGAAAAAATGAAACGGAAGGAATCAAACGAAAGCGAAAAGAAAAACTTGGATCTGAAACGAAAAGATCCTAGAAATACATATCTAAAAAATAAATAAATACTTTTCTTATACAGATCTGAAAACAAAAATTTGTGCGAGGAAAAAAAAACACAACATGCGACAAGAACAACATGAGACAGATCAGAACGCAAAGAAGACGGAAAATAACAAGAAAAAAGAAATGCAAAGAAAACCGAGAAGAAATGAAACACATATCAGAACGTAAAGGAAAAAAAAAAGAAAAAAAATGTAAAGAGTAGAAGAACAAGGGGCGACGAGGAAGTGGAAACAGATATCTAAACAAGATATCAAACAGCAAAGAACAAGAAAAAAAAATAAAACAAATGCAAGGAAAAAACAATTTCTACAGATATGTAAACAACATCAACTTGCACGCAAGAAATTTTTTTTTTTCTCCAGATCTGAAAACAATTTAAAAGAAATCCCCATGTATATAACAAATAACAACAAAAACCACCACGAAAATAACAAAAAAAAAACTGTAAACAAGAATGTAAATCTAAATGCAGAGAAAATAAACAAAATAAACGCAAGACAAGAGAAAAATAAAATGAAGGAGAAGAAGAAAACTGAGAGAGAGATGAAATGAGAAGAAGAAAGCTGAGAGAGAGAGAGAGAGAGAGAGAGAGAGAGAGAGAGAGGAGGCGAAATGAGGGAAGGGCGAGACAGAGAGTGGGAAAGAGAGAAAGAAGAGGGGCGACCGAACGAAGGGGGGAAGCATAAGGATGCTTTTATAGGGTTACGGTTTTTTGAGTGTGGAAACGGCGTCGTTTTCGGATTGGGTTGGGGAGGCTGAGGATTGCTGTGCGGAAAACGGCGCTGTTTTGGTGTTTTGGGCTATTGGGTGGGTTGGGTTTTGTTCCTCATTTCAGGTCTACAGTTGGGCCGGGTTTTTTCCTAATAAGAAAAAGATCCAATGTTACATGTTTGTAAATCTAGTTACTAATATAGTTTGTTTAAATTTTTTTACTTGGTATTTGAATTTTACATAACATATGGTTTGTGTAAATTTTATTACTTAGTATTTGAATTTTACATTAAGTGCATATTGGGCCGGGTTTTTTTTCCAACAAAAAAAAACCCATTGTTACATGGTTTTTTTTTTTAAATTTGAATTGTACATAAACTTATTTTAATAATATAAAATATCAAAAAAATAAAATTTACAGTATTGTAAAACTTTAATTTTTTTAAGTTATGCTTTAATATTAATTCTAAAATTAATTGTTTTTTCTTTTATAGTTTTGTGTTGTGTTGCAATGAATTGGGCTATTAGTTTAGTTGAATTAAAAATTTTACTTGATAGGTAAGAAATAAATAACTTTATAAATTATTTTGAACTTAATTATTAACCTATAGTATGTTCAAATTTTTTTAAAATTAATATGATAATTGCTCATAAATTTGCTTGTAAGCTTTCTTTTTATAAATATTGAATTTATTTATATTATCTTTTATTATTGTTAATTATTATATTTATATATACAAATTTAAAGGCTTCTTAGACTCTTGATCCCGTAATTGATTTGAGATAGTTTGTATATAGTTTGATTCCCTATAATTTGTTTGGATTAATTAGATGAGAATATTTATTTCAAAATGTTGTTTAATTTTTGAAAATTTTAAAACTATCCAACATATATATTCCATCCAAATTGTAATAGCAATAATTTAAATAAAAAAATTCTATTGGTCAGTTTTACATGCACTATACATTAATAGATCTTTTGTTTTACATTGTATAGAACAATAAATTTTAGGAAGAATTAGTATAATTTCTTAAGAAATAAAATCTTGCAATACATGTAAAAGCAAAAAAAAAAAAAAATCTCTCATGTTAACAGAGAATTTCATATTTACAAAATCTAATATTAATTTCTATATCAATAAAAAAATGTGATATTCATAATATTCTAATAATTTATTCAGTTAAATTTTTCATTCCTTTTTTCTTTGAAAAATTTTCATTCTATAGATCCTATAAAAAAATTATAAAATTTTGTTTGAAAACATATTAAATTTTCATATAATTGTTTAAAAAAATATTTAAAAATATCAACTTCAATTTTGCACACCATTTAATTATGCTATTGTTCACATTTGTTTTGTTTTATTTTATTTGTCCTTATTTTCAGTATTGTAAATGTTGCATTAAATTTCTATTTTTAACTATAAATATACAACCAGTTATATATTTTACTCTGTTGTTATTAATGGAGCAATCAAGTTAAATAGATTAGGCTTTAGATACAAAAATTGAAATCTCAACTTTATATGGTTAATAAAACAAATAATAATTTCATTAATATTTAATTCCATTTAATTTATACTTTAATAATTTATCCATTATGATTAATGGTAATGATGATGTAAATTTAATAATTATTTTAAATTTAATGATAATGTTTATAAAAAAATTTCATTATTTAAGTATTAACAAATAGTTCATTTAAATTGTTTCAATTCATATATAAATTTCATATAAAATTATATTAAGAATTAAAAATATAAATAAATAAAATTTAAAATGGTGTAAAATTTTATTTATTTTAATTTATACATTAATAATGACTCAAAATTTAATAATAAAATTTATAAAAGATTTTCATTATCTAAATATTAACACATAGTTCATTTGAATGTTTTTGCTTAAATTAAAGCATACTCAGAAGCAATCTTTAAAATATATTTTTAGTTTTTTAAAAAATATAATCTGCAAACTATTTTAGATCTAAAAAAATTTCAAAGGTTGGCAAGATAGTGATGAACGAGAAGATTGTATGACTCAGTAACAAAGAGAGAAAGAGAGATACATTAAAGAGAGAGTACTAACATGAAATTTATAATACTATTTGATGTCCATTTATTGTTTCAAATGTGGTATAGATTTATTTATTTTTTGTTTAACATAAAGGATGAGATTTTTTTATTATAATTATATGATCAAATTATGTAATATTTAGCATTGTATTTTTGAATTTTAAAATTTAAATGTTATATGTTTATTCTGAAAATAACAAACATACAATATATGTTGTCGATTTTAGATGTTAAGTGTAGTAATAATAAGTGGAATAGTATGTTCACAAATTTTCATAAAAAAATAAATTGTAACTTCTTAATATTTTAAATATATAAAATTTGGTTTTTACTATGTTACTTAGAGAGATGTGAGAATGTTAAATCAATTACTTTTTTATTTTTAATATTTCTTATATTGTCCTAGAAAAATTGAAATCATCAAGAAGTTTTTGAATATTTCATTTTTGTGTCTTAATAGTGCTAAAAAAAGGTTATGAAAACTCTTGAAGTAAATTAAGATGAATGGTTTTCATTATTAAAGTAAGAATTAAACACCTTTAGAGAGATGCAATGATAAATTATTATATGTATTATTAAATAATATGGTGTAGAATATATATATATATATATATATATATATACTATAACATTTGTAATTCTCTATTTTTTTTTTAAATTTATATAATGGTGAAATTGTTTTATACATATTTATAAGTAAATATTTGATAATTATTCAGAAATTATCTTCTCACAAAGATTGAATACAAGATTTAATAACACTCTTCAATAATTTCTTAGTATAGTCCATAGTTTAAAAATATTCTCTCCCATATAAATATGGAATAGATTCATATTTTTAATATAGAAATATAATAAAATTATCATTAATATTATTTCTAACGGGCAAATGTGCACTGCATGTGTACAATTTTTATTGATTTTTTTTTAATTTCTTTTCACACCTTCTTATTTACTATTTTATATTATTTTTTGTTTTGTTTTTTTTTTTATATTTATCATCTAGGCATATGTGCAGCACACATTTTCCTTACTAATATATATATATAATTATATACACAGCATCTCATTAACTGCCCTTGTTTTGGTTGTAGGTAATCAATTAGAAATTTCGAACAAAGTCAAATGAGGCACCGGCAATAATTGTAGGTAAGTTGGGACTGGCTGTGCAGTAGGAGAAAATAGAAAAAAAAAATTGTAAATACATTAAATGAAAATATAGAAAAAAATAAACAATTTTATATAATAAATATTTTTATTATATTTTGTTTTTTATAATAAAAGTATAAATAAGAAAATATGATAAAATTAAACTTTCGACCACATAATTAATTTACAATAAGTTGAATTAGAACATTATTATTAAAACTATTTTTTTATTTTGAGTGTATTTGATTGATATGCATGTTGTATTTATTTTATTTTATTATTATTGACCTTTTTTTTGTTATCAATGTTACAATTATTATTATTTCTAAAGAAAATATAAGGTTTGTACAAGTTAATTACAAAATAAAAATAATGACCATTTTTATAAGAACAAAATAATCATAAACTTTATATTTACACTTTTGTCGCTTTTTTTTATAACATTTTATTTTATTTTTATATTTTTTGTTTTATATATTTTATTAAAAATCAATTTGATAATAAATTTTATTTAATACATTAATTCTTTGCTTGTAAGCCTTTTATTTGTTTTTTTTTTGTAAATATTGAATTTATTTATAGCATCTTTTTTTATCGTTAAAATATTTTTTTTAACATATTTTTTTTTTACAGATTTGTTGCTTTTGCTTTTATTTGGCTGTTCATCAATCTGGTTGGTATCAATTTGCTGTGTTCATACTCTTCCTTTATTTGTCATTCACTTTCTGGTATGTTCTTTTATATCTCATTTGAAAAAATATTATTTAATTTTTTAATGTTCATATAACTGCACTTATAATTAGGATAAATCAATGATATTATATCATTGTTACGTGAATATTTGCTTTTCTTATGAACTAAACGGTTTTTGTTATCCTGATGGAACAATATCGTTAACTTTTAGTAAAATTGCTAATGAATTTTATCAATTATTTACTTCTAATTCAAACAAATTTGAAAATTTTCGTACATATGTACGTACATATAATAATAAATTTGCCCTCACATGATTTGGAGTTAAGTTTGATAGAAATTTATGTAGAAAAAATAGAGGAATTTACACATTTACAGTTCAAGGACAAATTTATTATTACATTGATTATTTAATTGCCGAAGATGGATATTTTTCATACTTGCAACTATACTTCTATAATATTGAACATGAATTAGAAAATCGTGTTAATGATGTAGAAAAATTAGACACTTCCATTATTAGTCAATTGATGGCTATACTCAGAGTTAATCCATATAGTCGTTTTTTTTTAAGTTTGAGCAACGTTGGATTAGATCAAGATTTTTTTAATACCCTATTAGTATCACAAGTTGCAGCTATTTGAACTGAATCTGACAATTATGCAGAAGAAACAAATCCAAATATTATTGTTTTTAGTCATATAGGTTAAAATCATATTGTTCAATATTATTTTGATTGTTATAATCCACTTCAATATCCAATATTATTTCCTCTTGGTGATTCTAATTGCCATGAAGAAAGCGAAAAAGTAAAAAAAGGAACAATATTACTAAACAATCAAACATCAACACTAAATGATTTACACCAATCAAGTAATGCAAATGAATTGTTTTGAATTGAAGGAGAAGGTAATAATAATTTTAAGGGTTAAATACATTTTATCCCTTCTAACTATTACTCAATTCACAACGTATCTCTAAAACTATTGATTGCATCAAAGTGTCCCCTCTTACTTTCAAAACGTCTCAATCCGCCCATTCCATCTACAACAAATGTTAAATCGAACAAAAATGTCATCCACATGCTTTTCATATGCATCTCTTTTAATACAAATCCAATTGAAAATGAAAGATATGCATCTCCATGCATACTATGCAAACAATTATGTTTTTACTTATTACTTTAAAAATACAATCATTGGAAGTTCTATTTTGTTGGTAATTTTGTGCCTGGATACAACAAGATGGCCACCCCATTTCTCGTGACTTATTAAAAATGGTCTATTCATTTTCTTCCAAACATTCCAAGTTCATAAGATTCTTCATGCACTAAGTGGATTGCTTCCATACAAGCCTTTATCCCTGCAAAGTCAGCATTTCAAGTTACATCAGTACATACAAGTTTAATCAATAAAAGGAAACTTAGAGAAACAAGATTAAGGATGAGAAACACCAATATAGACATATATAAATAATCCTTATAACTCTCAAAAAATCTAAATTAACCCTTTAAAAATATCTATAGGATTAAATTTGTGCTAAAATTCAAAATGCAGCCATAGTTTTTGTAAAATGCTTTAATTTTTTTGAAAACCTATAAGTTTGCCCCTTAAAATTTTAAAACTCCAAAAAATATTTTTTTCTTTGTAGAAAGAACCTATGGCATGTAGCATTTTCCTATTCACTCAAGTCCCCTTTAAATTTCTAATTTTCTCTTCCACTTTCTTTTTTCTATGTGGCTTTTCTCTTTTTTCTCTTGAATTTTGTTCAACATTTTGTTCTTTCTCTTATTTGTGTTCTCTCCTCCACATCCACAACTTGAAAAGAAAACACTAAATATACTAAATTTTTAATTATCAGTAATTTGTAATCTTTCATTACACAAGTGTATCATATATCGTTAAGTTAATAAAAACTTACTGAAAATATTGCTTATATGTTAAAAACCACTTATTATCATAGTTTGTTCACCCAAATATGAGTTTTTGGACCTGCAACTGGTCTCATACAAGAAAATCAAAGAGCTAATCAAAACAACAAAAAACACCAATTGGCACTTTATCTGGATTGTCATGGCTGCCATAAAATCGCTTCTCCTCATTTTGTGATATATTTTTCTTGATAACATTCTCTATTTTAACCTTCTTATTTTTGGGAGCAAAGCCAGGTCGCACATGAACTTCATTATCTTATTTATTTGCTACAAAACCATGCGTTACATGTTCTCGTACTATTTTATCTTTCATCACAGTTGATTTATCTATATTAACAAACTTCCCTGCGTTGTTAAATTTGGATGCAAAACCTGGGGGTACATCAATACTCTCAGAAGATTTATGCAATGGCACACGATTGATTTGTTATAATTTTAATCGTAACGTTATTGATGCAAAAATTTCAGTTGGTCATGACAAAGGGAAAAAAGTTTTTAGACCCAGAATTCCATTCTTACCAAATATAAATGAAAATAATGGTTTTCCATTTAAACGAACACAATTTCTCATCAAATTAAGTTTTGCAATGACAATAAATAAATCACAAGGACAAACAGTAAAGATTCTTATAAAACCAACTACAATTAATAACTATGAAAAAAATTATACAAAAAATATTATGTATAAAGATTTTTTAAAAATAACAAACTCATTATAATTCTATATAAATAGTCATATTTAATATGTTATTTAGTCTGCTCAATTGATTTTTTCAAATATTGTTATCATTTATACATTCTATTATTTTTTTAATTATATTATACAGTTTATAACATATATAGTAATACTTATTTATATTCTAATTTTTAAACACAACAAATATGCGAACCGTTTATGCATCAATCAAAGACATTACTCCAGCTACAAAAAACTGGAAAGTCAAAATGCTCGTTGCAGAAAAATCTCCAAAAAGGATTGCACGGAGCTCAATAACAAAATATCAAAACTTGACATTGATAGATCCTCAGGTATGAATCATTTTGTATTTATTATATTTTTACATTTCAATCTATAAACATCTTTTCCTGTTATATTTATTATATTGTATTTACTATTGATTTATAAATATTTATTTGTTTAAATTCAATTAATTAATTCTTCATTTTTTTTTATAGGGAAATCGATTACAAGTAGTAATATTTGGTAAAGATATCGATCTGCGCGATGATACATTGCAGGTTTTTCAATCTTATTATATAGGCAATGCATACGTCAAAGTAATAGATCCAAGACATAAAATCGAATTGCATGAATATCAATGGATCATCAATTCGAGAACAATTATTGAAAATGTTGAAGATGATGAACCAATGCTAAAGGCTCCAGAGTACAATATCATCCCTTTCAATGAGCTTGATGCTTATAAGGATACCGATTCTGAAATAGGTAATAACTATATAAATAATTATTATATATATTCATATACTTTCGTTTCATTACGAACTAACAACAAATATTTTGATGAAATAGAGATTTTAACCATTGCAATCCAAATGATGCCCCCAAGAGAAGTCAACACTGTTAATGGAAAGACAACAGTTCAAGATATACAAGTTATCGATGAGAGGTTTAAACATATCTCTAATTACCTTTATAATATTTTTTTATTTAACACATTATAATATTTTTATTGTTACAAATTTAATTCTATTTCTAATTTGTATAGCCTGAAGCCTTTACGTTTAACAATGTGGGCTCGATTTGTTGATGACGAGTGTCAACAAATTTCAAACATCATTGTAGCAAAATCGATAATTCTCGGAATGCGAATTAAAGTTGGCTCTTATAATGATATTTTTCATTGGAAATAATACTTTTCTTAATTATTTATCATCTATCTATATATTTGCTAACAAATATTTATAATGCAGGTCTTTCTTTATCATCACAACCGACGAACGTGTTTACCATTGATCCTCTTTTAGCAGCTGCGGTTTCATTACGTACATGGTAAATTATATTGTTAAAAAAATTATTTTAATAATTAGTTTTATAAAATCTAAATTATTTAATCTTTCATTCATTATAACATAATATTGTATAATTTTAACATATATTATCCTTTTTTCTACTACAAACATCGTTTTAATTATTGATGTAACTTCTTTTTACTACATACATTACTTTAATTATTAATCTAACTTTTTAGGGTGTTGCCCAGATGACTAACACAAGAGGGGGGGTGAATTGAGTTGTATTTAAAAAAATAACAATTATAAATCAAATATACAATATAAAATATAAACAAAATATGAAACAACAATAAATATAAAGAGTAAGGGTAAGAGAGAAGCAAACTCAGTATGTTAACGAGGTTCGGCCCCACTGCCTACGTCCTCGCCTCAAGCTACCCCTTGAGGATCCCCGAATTCACTATTCAATCTCCTTCAGGTGGAGATAGAAACCTATTACAC
>QGSO01000253.1:1287062-1371398 GCA_011037825.1 Carya cathayensis | reverse complement strand
ATTGTGTAAAAATACTTACAAAGGGTCGATAATCTCCACACAAAAAGACACAGAAATCTGCCCGAGAGAGCTCTTTTGGGTTTCTCTCTAAGAACGGGGTGAAGAAATGATTAAAGTGAAGTAAGTGAGTCTTGCACGACTCAAGCCTTCTTCAGGGGGAATATATAGACCTTAAAAATCATTGAGTGGAGGTGTAGACATGTGATAAGGTAGAGGATAGTGGGGGGCAAAGGACAACCTACAAAAGCTATGAGACATGGGACTTGATGGGGTGGGTTCCTCCATATTATTGAGTGCAACTTGATGCAATGAATGGTCTAACAAGTGGGGGAGGAAGCTTCTCCAAGGAGCTTTGCCAAGGTGGCCAAATTCGTGGGCCTTAGTGGGCCTCAACCAAGTGGACTTCAATTTAGGGTTTAAATGAGATTTGGTTAGGGTTTGAGATGCTATCAAGCCCAAATCCAATTTTTCTTGGCCCAAACAAATTTCCAAGGTTTAAAATGTTGGATAAAGATGTCATAATAAGAATTTGAGAAATTAATAGCATGTGGAAGTGATTTCATCAAGTGATTAAACACAATGCTAGAAATTGGATCAAAAGGGCTTGAAGGCCAACTTTAGGGTTTGGGGAAACCGTTTAGGGTTTCGGTTTCAACCAAGTTTTTGGAGTTTCAAATAGATTCCAATCATTGAGGGTTTCACTGACTAAAACCTATGCGATTAGTCGATTCGTGAAAACTTACGGAGTTTTCACGAGATTTCTAAAGTCTATAGAAATTTCACCATTGAATTTCTAGCGGGCTGTTACATGTACTGTTCATACAGGCAGATCACTCATGGGAACTCTCGCTTGTGACTGTGTCACCGAAGCAAGACTTTCCGACCATGGGTGACGGTGCATTGGTAGAGACAGTGGCCGGCTAGTCTGGTAGGTACAATTGTTAGGTGACATAGGTGCGGCCTATGATCAGTAACAATTGGTATCAAGCTAAAGCTCTATTATAAGATTAATTATCTTTTGAGTTAAGATCTTATGGCTAACATTGTAGCTTCATTTGGTGAAGGTCAATCTAGCAAGTCGGCCTCCACTCTTTTGTGGAGACAATTACTCATTCTAAAGTTAGAATGAGAATATTTCTTCAGGCTCAAGGTCGAGAAATCTGGAAATGCATTGTAAATGGACCTTATATTCCAACAAAAGTGGTTGACGGAGTAAAGGTCAAAAAGGAAGAAGAAGAGTTTAATCGTGAAGACGATAGACTTTATACTTTGAATTTAACTGCTATGAATTTATTATATAATGCTCTCAATGGTAATGAGTTTAATAGAGTAATGACTTGTGCTACGGCAAAAGAAATTTGGGATAACTTGGAAGTTACTTATGAAGGAACTTCTCAAGTTAAGGAATCAAAAATTTATATTCTTACTCATGAATATGAAATGTTTAAGATGAATGATGATGAATCTATTTCTAGTATGCACACTCGTTTTACTAACATCATAAACAGCTTGACAGCTCTTGGCAAAGTTTATTCCAAAGTGGAAATGGTAAGAAAAATTCTCAACTCTCTACCAAAACGTTGGGAATCAAAAGTGACAGCGATTCTTGAAGCTAGAGACCTCAAGAAGCTCGAAGTGAATGAACTCATCGGGTCACTTATCACCCATGAGTACACATTGAAAAGAGGAGAAGAAGAAGGAAAGCCAAAGTAAGAGCTTGGCGCTTAAAGCTGTTCCTCATGAAAGTGAAAGTGATGAAGATGAGGAAAATGATGATAAAGATGAAGAAGTTGCGATGATAACAAGAAGAATTCAGAGATTCTTAAAGAAAAATAAAACTCCTCCGAGGAAATCCTTCAAAAAGTTTTCCAAGAAAGATTCAGGTAAAAATGATACTTTAATTTGTTATAAATGCAATAAGCCTGGTCATATCAAGCCAGATTGTCCTCTGCTAAAGAAAGATCGAAACAAAGGCAAGAAAGCAATGAAAGCTACATGAGATGATGATTCAAGTAGCTCAGATAGTGAAGCAAGCAATGAAGAATCAGCAAATCTCTGTCTTATGGCTAAAGATGACATTGAGGTAACAAATTTTGATAATATTGAAAATCTTCATATGAAGAATTGCAAAATGTTTTAGAAGAGGTATATGAGGAATTTGAAAAATTGGGTATCAAATATACTGCTTTGAAAAAGAAAAATTCTTCTTTAACAAACGAAATTGATATTTTAAAAAAAGAAAATATTGTTTTGAAAGATGAAAATCTTGAGTTGAAGAAGAAGAAAACTGATTTAGAAAATATTGTTGAAAACTTTACGAATGGAAAAAGAAATTTTGAAAAACTTCTTGGTAGTCAAAGATGTGTTTTTGACAAAGCAGGCTTGGGATATATGCCAAAACAAAAATTCAAACCTTATAAAAACTTCTTTGATAATCCTTCTACATCAAAGTCTAATATTCAAAATTCTTTTCAGTAATAATTTTGTCAAAAAGGGATACTATTATAATCACTCAAGTTCTTCATATATGCCACATGCTATTTGTAATTTTTGTAATAGAAATGGTCATAATTATCATGCTTGTCCTATTAGAAGAAAGCATACAATGACTATTAGGGCCATATGGGTACCTAAAAATCTTGTTTCTTCTAATACTAATAAATAAAGGACCCAAAGAACTTGGGTACCAAGAAAAATCATTTTAATTGTTTTTATAGGTATGCATGAAGTCCTCCACAAGCAAAAACAAATGGTTTTTAGATAGTGGATGTTCAAGACACATGACGGGAGAAAGACTAAGTTCTTTGATCTTAGATCTAAAGAAGAAGGACACGTGACATTTGGAGACAACTCGAAAGGGAAGATCGTTGGGAATAGGTAAAATTGGTAATAAATCTTCTCTCATAATTGAAGATGTTTTACTTGTTGAAGGTCTAAAACATAATCTTTTGAGCATAAGTCAATTATGTGATAAAGGATTTACAGTTACTTTCAAAATGGATAAGTGCATTATTTTAAATAATCATGATTGTAATATTTGTTTTATTGCTTTTAGAAGCAATAATGTTTATACAATCGATTTTGAAAGAAATTACCTCACAAGATGCTATTTGTTTTTCAGCACAAAATGAAACTAATTGGTTATGGCATAGAAGACTAGGTCATGCCAACATGGAACTTATTTCCAAACTTTCAAAAAATGATCTTGTGAGAGGTTTACCAAAGTCAAATTTTCTTAAAGACAAAATTTGTGATGCATGCCAACTTGGTAAACAAACAAAAACTTCTTTTAAAACCAAGAAATATATTTCCACTACTAGACCACTGCAACTGATACACATGGATCTTTTTGGACCAAATAGAGTTGCAAGTTTAGGAGGAAAATATTATGCATTTGTTATTGTTGATGATTTCTCTAGATATACTTGGGTCATCTTTCTTGCTCATAAAGATGAGGCATATAATGCCTTTACCAAGTTATGCAAGAGAATTCAAAATGAAAAGGGCTATACTATTTCAAGTATCCGAAGTGATAGGGGAAAAGAGTTTGTTAATAAAAATATTGAAACATTTTGTGATGAAAATGGTTTTGTGCATAATTTTTCTGCTCCTCGAACTCCTCAACAAAATGGGGTAGTAGAGAGGAAAAATAGATCTCTTCAAGAGATGGCAAGAACAATGCTTAATGAGAACAACTTGCCTAGTTATTTTTGGGCCGAAACGGTAAGTACTGCATGTTATGTTATAAATAGAGTTATATTAAGGTCTAAATTAGATAAAACCCCCTATGAGCTTTGGAATGAGAAAAAGCCCAACATTGGTTACTTTCATGTATTTGGATGCAAATGTTTTATTTTGAATGACAGAGATAATTTAGGCAAATTTGATGCAAAATCTGATGAAGGTATTTTTCTCGGGTATTCTACAAATAGTAAAGCTTATAGAGTATTCAATAAAAAGACTTTGACTGTACAAGAATCTATGCATGTAGTATTTGATGAATCTAATTCTCTACTCTCCAAGAAATCCATTGATGAAGAAACAGGAGGTATAAATAATACAGAAAGTCTCAATCTCAACAAAGAGAACACAATAGAGGAAGTCCAACATGGAGACATCAGGAAAGATCATCAAAATTTAATACGAGATGCAACCAAACAGTGGAAATTTGTGAAAGATCATCCAGTGGAACAAATTCTGAGAACTCAGCAGGATGAATTTGAAATGAGCATGATGGGAGAACTTACATTCTTTCTCGGATTGCAAATTAAGCAAGTAAAAAGTGGGACATTCATCAATCAATCAAAATATATTAAGGAATTGCTGAAGAAGTTTGGGATGGAAGGTGCTAAGGAAACTGGAACACCAATGAGCCCATCTACTAAACTTGATAAAGATGAATCCGGTAAGCCAGTTGACTCGAAGGTATATCGAGGTATGATTGGTAGCTTATTATATTTGACAGCCAGTAGACCAGATATTATGTTCAGTGTGTGCTTATGTGCACGCTTTCAATCATCTCCAAAAGAATCTCATTTAATTGCAGTTAAGCGCATTCTTAGATATCTTAGTGGTACAATTAACTTAGGGTTATGGTACCCTAAGCACACATCTTTCGATCTAATCAGCTACACAGATGCAGATTATGCTGGATGTAAAATAGATCGAAAAAGCACTAGTGGAGCATGTCACTTCTTAGGTCATGCATTAGTTTCCTGGTTTAGTAAAAAATAAAATTCTGTTGCACTATCTACTGCTGAGGCAGAATATGTTGCTGCGGGTAGTTGTTGTGCTCAAGTTCTTTACATGAAGCAACAACTTGAAGATTTTAAACTCATGTATAATCACATTCCAATCAAATGTGATAATACAAGTGCTATAAATCTTTCAAAGAACCCAATACAACATTCTAGAACTAAGCATATTGAAATAAGATATCATTTTCTTCGAGATCATGTGCAGAAAGGCGATATAGTACTAGAGTTCACAAACACACACGATCAGTTAGCAGATATATTCACAAAACCTTTACCAGAAGATAGATTATGTATGATTAGAAGAGAAATAGGTATGATGCATATTATGAATATCTCTTAAAAGACAGATCAGAGTTCATAAAAATAGAGAGATATTTTTTAAATACTTTTACATAAACTTGAGGTTCTTAGCCTCATGTTTGAGATGCTCTTTCTCTTCATACAATATCATGTCATCCTTATCCATGAAACTGGCAAGCGGAATGAAGAATCCAATAGAGATTTCAACTGTTTATTCTTCTGTCGAAGGATTCCTTCCCTTGTGTGAGACTCTTGAACAATTCATTGAAGTACAACAATTTGTTCTTTAAGTCTTTCAACCTCATGGTTTTTGGCTTGTACCCGTTGGAAAAAAGCAACAATAGAGGATGAGTAGCGAGTCCCGAGACTCACCAAGTCGTAGATAGCATCGGAGTCTGACTTATTAGCCATACTATTATTTTCTTGCTGCAACATGGCACCAATGGCAGCTGCAGAAAGGACAGGAGGTTGAGGTGCTGAATACCTCATGGATGCATCTAGAGGAATGTTAGAAGAATGAGCCATGGAGAGAAGAATTGAAAACTTAAAGCGAGAATGTTGAAGGAATGCAGATGAGTTATAGAGATAAGAAGAAAACTTGATGCGGATTGGATGAACTTTAAGACTGATTTTATAGAGATAGTATAAAGAACAAGACGAGCTATCATCCAAGTCAAAGAGCAATGTGATTTTTTCCCGATCGGTGAAAATGACATTTTTTAGAAACTCGGAGCCTTCAATCTCGTTTGTCAACAACATCAGGCGATTTTTTTTCATATCTCCAGCCACACTTGTCGGGTCACGGACGGATCCAATTATTTTTTTTCAACTATCTACAGTGTCTACTAATACACCGATTTCTTCAGACCATTTATTTGCTGCGGATCCTTTTTAATGATGCCAAAAGGGGGAGAAGTTTTAGACTAGAACATTAACATTGTTTAAATTGCTAAACTTGTTATATATGCTTGGAATTATATTTATATTTTTGCTTGAAAAACTAACGCACATTCTCAGGGGGAGCTTAAGTATTAATACAGGTTTCAGGTTCTATCAAGTATTTGTCATCATCAAAAAGGGGGAGATTGTTGAACCTAAGGTTTCAAGTTTTGTGTAATTATATATTTACACATGGATTTTGATGATAACAAATGAATTCAAAGAATGAAGGAGTCTCAAGCTCAATTTGTCCACACAATGGAGTCAAGCACATCAAGGAACCAAGCATGAGCAAGAAGGAAACAAGTTCACATTAAAGTCATAGAGAAATGTTGTAAATCTCTTAAAATTCGAAATTAGGATTAAGGCTCAAAAATTAATATTTTATCATAAAGCATTAAAATACATTTTCCACATGTGCATGAATATTTTGAAAATTAAATTTGAAAATTTTGAAAGATAATTGATTGTCATCTTTCACATGTGCATGCCATGATTAAAGGTTTGAACTTTGAAAATATTAAAGATGATTGATTGTCATCTTTCACATGTGCATGTTTTATTTGAATATTTTCAAAAGTGATTGATGCTTTTCTTGACTTATGCAAAAGGAAGATGCCTTTGTTTGAATATTTTGAAAAGTAAAGTGTGCTCCTTTTGTCATATGCAAAAAGTAAAAAATTAGGTTTGAAATTTTTGAAAAGCAAAGTGTGCTCCTTTTGTCATATGCAAAAAGTAAAAAGATTAGGTTTGAAATTTTTGAAAAATGAATGATGATGTTTTTGACATGTGAATCTTTTTAAATTTGAATATGAAGTCTCATATGCCTATAAATAGATCATTTGAGAGCTTCACATTTACAACACCAAGAGCATACAACTCTCATTCAAAGCTTTCATTCTCTCTTCTCTAAGCATTGAGCCTTAACCCTTGTTCATTTTGAGAGATATAGTTTGTGCTTGTATTGTTCTTATTTCACTCATTGAGGAGTGTTTTCTGATATCCTACCCACTATCAATTCTTGTATCAGTAAAAGGGTGTGTACAACCCTTGTGCGTGTAGAAAGTGTTCTACACAGGGAATCGTTGAATCACCACGTGTAAGGTGATTGCAAGTGTAGAGGGTGTTCTACACGGATCCTTTGTAGCGGTGTTGTTCAAAGGTGTAATAGGTTTCTATCTCCACCTTTTTCCCCGAATGGTAGGCGATGTGTCAGGTTCAGAACAAGGAGCAAATACCGATAGGCTGGAGG
Source organism: Carya cathayensis (assembly GCA_011037825.1). Classification (NCBI taxonomy): domain Eukaryota; kingdom Viridiplantae; phylum Streptophyta; class Magnoliopsida; order Fagales; family Juglandaceae; genus Carya; species Carya cathayensis. The sequence continues at coordinate 1,364,150 of QGSO01000253.1, read as the reverse complement.
ATGTTGACTAGACGCCGCAGATGCGATGCAGAGTGTTCAGCTTCTATAGTTAGTTTCTTTTGGGACAGTATTCTAACCTTGTTAATTGAGTTACGCGAGTTACTCGATGAACTGGTTCAATAAGTGTATTTTGGTACTGTAATATAGAGTCTAGTCACCATGTTTTGAGATTACAGTCTTCTGAGACCCGTACTGTAATCGTGGTTATTTATTTTAGTATGCATGGATTATGTTTTAATTATTTGGGATGTTATAAGTTCGGTGCATAGTATAAAAAAAAAAAAGAATTATCCGCTGCGAATATTGCATAATGCTAGATGCATGTTAGGAACATTGCATCCTATATGTCATGTACGGGGGCAGGAAACCTTGTGTTACATGTTCCGACGTTTCAGATGTCCGTCCGATCCCAAACGGAAATCTGAGGGCGTCACAGTACAGGTCAACTAGCTCTGATACCAATTGTTGCCCAGATGACTAACACAAGAGGGGGGGTGAATTGAGTTGTATTTAAAAAAATAACAATTATAAATCAAATATACAATATAAAATATAAACAAAATATGAAACAACAATAAATATAAAGAGTAAGGCTAAGAGAGAAGCAAACTCAATATGTTAACGAGGTTCGGCCCCACTGCCTACGTCCTCGCCTCAAGCTACCCCTTGAGAATCCCCGAATTTACTATTTGACTCACTCAAAAATGAGTAGCACTAATGCTATCCCAAGTGCAGGAGGATGTCGTGTAATAATAAGGAATAAATTCCTAGATCGTCTCCTCAGGGAAAGTTTACTCAAAATTTAAACTCGAAAAAATTGTGAAAAACTTCACAAAGAAAAAAAAATAAATGGTATGTGCAATGGATGGAAATTTTACTAGTCATAGACTAGATTCATGTTTTTAGATTTGTTTGTCGGATTGGAATGTAAATAACTTAATATATTAAATTCAGAAATTAATAAAACTAAATTAAGAATTAAACTAAATTAAAAAGTAATTGACAACATGCACTGAATAAAACCCCAAATTAAAGATTCAACACAAAGTTATGAAAATTAAATAAACATTATCTATAACAAAAATAAAATACACAAAAATAGCAAAAGAACATAAAATTGAAAGAAGAGATAAATAAATAAATAAAGATGCTCTACTCCAAAGAAAATAAAAGAGAAAAGTATCCGAAAGAAAAGAAACGCTGAACTGAAAAGCAATTAAAATGCTGAACGGAACAAGGAAATGTAAACAAAGAATAAGAACAGTAAGAATGAAAAAAAATTGTCTCCAACGTAAAAATAAAACGTGAACCAAATAAGAACAACAACATAAAAAAAAAAAAACTCGCCGTCTTCAACAAGGTCTGGAATTCTACTGCAGAAGCTAAAGAAAAACCATTAAATTGATCTCTCCTGCTTCTCTAAAGAAATCCCAACGTAAAGAAATAAAAAAATAAAAATAAAATGAAGCTGCTCATAGAAAGAGTTCCGCCTATGCCCAGTCCAAACGAAAGAAAGAAGATAAAAACTGAACGAAAAGTAGTCTAAAAAAACTAGTAACTTCCGTCGACTCTACTCAACGAAAATGTAAGAAAACAATAAGAAAACAATCCAAAGAAAAAAAATTAAAAGGAGCTGCTCGCTACAAAAACCAAATATAAGCTATGATGTAAACGAAAAGAGCAAAAAAAATAAGAAGAAGAACTAAAGTTACAACCTAGAAGAAAATCAAAGATGCTAAAAAATTAATGAGATGCCAATATAAAAAATATCTGTAAATGAAAAGAAAAAAAAAACTATTAAGCAAAATAAAAGAGAATGAAAACCGAATGACTAATGAAATAGACACTATCGGAAGAAAGAAAAAAAACAGAGAAAGAAACAAGAAACAAACTGAAATTTTTTTCTGCAACCTCCCAAGAATAAATACAAGAAAAAGGAAATAAATAAACTCAAAACCAATCCCTTTAATCTGAAATGAAAACTGAAAACAAACTACCTCTATGTAAACTTCAGAAAAATACACCGAACAAAATAAACATAAAACAGAAAAATGACAACAAGTGTATCTTACGTCTAAACCAGCAACTAAAAAGGAAAATGAATTCAAAACACTTAGTTTAGGTATGGAAAACAATAGCAAAACAAAACATAATGCAGAAAAATAAAACTCTCCCTTGCTGCCTCCGTATACTATGTAAAAAAGAGAAAAGAGTTCATGCTTTTAAGCTTCAAACCCCCAGTATTTATAAGGTTTGTAAGCTTACAGCCAGCTCAAAAGAATAGCAAAACAAAGTTAAAGAAAAAAAACATGGAGCCCCGTAGATCATTCCATGAGTTTCTGTCTTGACTTTTATTTTTCGGTGCCCTCTTCTGCATGTTTGTTTTGCTGCTGTCCGTATACTCCAATTCCAGTTTGATGCATGTTTTCGGTAGAAATGCCAGCTGTGATTTACTTTGCATGTGTATGGCTGCATGTTTCATCAAAGTTGAAGTGCCGTGTTTGTTGATTTTTTTTTTCTGCTTTGCTGAACTGCATTTCTGCATCTGTGAGTTGTGCATGGCTTTCAACTGCATGTGCTGTCAACTACCGTGATTTTCTGCATTGCTGTTTTCTGCATGTGCCTTGAGATGCTTCTGTTTTTCCTGCTGTGTGAGTGGCTGGCTGCATGTGCTTTGCTTTTCTTCTGCATTTTTTTTTTTCGTGTGCTGCATGTGAATGTGTAAGCTGTCCGAATGAGACCTTCTTCTGCATGTGCTGAGCTTGAGATGCCGTGAGTTGATTTTCTTGCATTTGTGCTTGACTTTTCTGCATGTTGTGTATTTTTCTGCAGGTGGTAGTTGCTGCTTTCGGTGGATTCTTTTTTTTCTGCTGCTTTCGGTGCATGCTGGTTTTGTTTTATCTGCTGCAAGTGTTGAGCTTGACTTCCGTGAGCTGCTGCTGCCGTGATTTGCTGCTGCATTAGGTGAGTGATGCCCGATTGGTTCATGTGTGCTTAAGGTGCCGTGTATGATCTGCATGTGTGTGGGCTCCATGTTTTTTTTTTTCTGCATCATTTTTCTGCATATGCCGAGTGCTTGTTTTGCTGCTGTCCAGGTGCATTTCTGTATGCTTAAGGTGATTCTTTCGGTGCTGCTTACTCCTTTCTTCGAGGGAGGTATCCATCAGATTCCATAGATCAATTAGCTGAATTGCTAACTGCTGGAGCTTGTGCAGCCTCTGCTGCTTATCTTCTTTTAATGCTAAGACTGTCTTAGCCAGCCTAGATAGAGTATCATTACTAATGCTTTTGGATTGCACACTAGTAGAGTCGTTTAAGCTTGGGTGAACCTCAGTTGCAGTACTGAAGAAGTCCATCCCGTGGACAGCACAAAGATCATGCACAGTGCTCACGAACTCAAGGACCTTTTGTAACCTTTCACTCTTCTCTTTTTGAAGTTCTTGAAGTTGTGCATGATATTCATCTAACTTCTTCACGGATAGGTCAGCCTCATCAACTGCTTTGAAAAACTCATATAGCATGTGCCATGGCTCAGAATCGGATCTCCTTTTTACGTTCAACTAGCCCACCGAAAGCACCCCCAGACAACGCGTGAAACTTCTTCTTTGACTTTATGTAAAAGCTTCACCGTTTGCTCTCGTGAATTTTATTTAAGCTGGAAATAAAAATACACTCGAAATAAATTAAAAAGAAAATAGATTATTAAAAAAAATAAAATATTATATATGTGAGAAAGTATTGTCCAATTAAATCATAGTTATAAAATTAAGCATAAACATGATATTAATCAATTAAAAATCACAACTCGAATTCATGCTTATTAACTATTTTTCCATCTAAAACCAATAAATAATGTCATGAAGCAATTGAAATACATTGGTTTTAAATAGCTAAAATATGCAATATTTCAGCTCAATCAACTATCCCTCTCGATATTTTTATTAAACGATCAGCAAGTTAGAGTGTTACCTTGGTGGGTTTAAGTTTACCAAGACCCAATTGCTTATATACCGAGTAAGGTAGGAGGTTAACACTAGCACTAAAGTCAAGTAAGGCTTTCTCAATTTTAAAATTTCCAATAACACAAGAAATTGTTGGACAACTTGGATCTTTATACTTTGGAGAATAATTATTTTGAAGGATGGCACTAACCTGTTTTGTGAGAAAAGCCTTCTTTTGCACTTTTATTGTACGCTTCACTGTACATAGATCTTTCAAAAACTTAGTGTAAGATGGAATCTGTTTAATCGCATCCAACAAAGAAATGTTAATTTTTATTTGTTTGAAAATCTCAAGAATGTCAGCATTTTGAACCAATTTATGAGAATGTTGCAACCTTTGGGGAAATGTGTAACAGCCCGCTAGAAATTCAATGGTAGAATTTCTATAGACTTGAGCAACCTCATGAAAACTCCGTAAGTTTTCACGAATCGACTAATCGCAAAGGTTTTAGCTAGTCAACATAGTCAGTGTTATCACTCGCTGTGGTGTCAGAAATGCGATTTTAATTGTTTGAAATAGTTAGAAGTGTCAGAATATGTTATAATCTACACCACTAGATTCAATTGAATATTTAGGATTTTATAACGCAATAACTCATTTTCATAATTTTGGATGAAATGGCTGTTCGAAACTGTGAATTTATTTATAGGGGCACTTCGGGGTTGAGTTTTGGTAAACAGTTTTCACTATAGGTTAATATGAATATTTAGAATTTTTTAGTACTAAGTTTATTATGCTTTTTTTTTGGAGTGAATAGTAACTTCGATAACCGTACTAAGTGCAGTGTTTTCAAAATCACAGTGTGGAATGTCCAAATTAGGTTAGAGAAGTTTTATTTGGACACTTGGCAAGNCATTAAATCATAGTTATAAAATTAAGCATAAACATGATATTAATCAATTAAAAATCACAACTCGAATTTATGCTTATTAACTATTTTTCCATCTAAAACCAATAAATAATGTCACGAAGCAATTGAAATACATTGGTTTTAAATAGCTAAAATATGCAATATTTCAGCTCAATCACTATTCAATCTCCTTCAGGTGGAGATAGAAACCTATTACACCTTTGAACAACACCGCTACAAAGGATCCGTGTAGAACACCCTCTACACTTGCAATCACCTTACACGTGGTGATTCAACGATTCCCTGTGTAGAACACTTTCTACACGCACAAGGGTTGTACACACCCTTTTACTGATACAAGAATTGATAGTGGGTAGGATATCAGAAAACACTCCTCAATGAGTGAAATAAGAACAATACAAGCACAAACTATATCTCTCAAAATGAACAAGGGTTAAGGCTCAATGCTTAGAGAAGAGAGAATGAAAGCTTTGAATGAGAGTTGTATGCTCTTGGTGTTGTAAATGTGAAGCTCTCAAATGATCTATTTATAGGCATATGAGACTTCATATTCAAATTTAAAAAGATTCACATGTCAAAAACATCATCATTCATTTTTCAAAAATTTCAAACCTAATCTTTTTACTTTTTGCATATGACAAAAGGAGCACACTTTGCTTTTCAAAAATTTCAAACCTAATTTTTTACTTTTTGCATATGACAAAAGGAGCACACTTTACTTTTCAAAATATTCAAACAAAGGCATCTTCCTTTTGCATAAGTCAAGAAAAGCATCAATCACTTTTGAAAATATTCAAATAAAACATGCACATGTGAAAGATGACAATCAATCATCTTTAATATTTTCAAAGTTCAAACCTTTAATCATGGCATGCACATGTGAAAGATGACAATCAATTATCTTTCAAAATTTTCAAATTTAATTTTCAAAATATTCATGCACATGTGGAAAATTATTTTAATGCTTTATGATAAAATATTAATTTTTGAGCCTTAATCCTAATTTCGAATTTTAAGAGATTTACAACATTTCTCTATGACTTTAATGTGAACTTGTTTCCTTCTTGCTCATGCTTGGTTCCTTGATGTGCTTGACTCCATTGTGTGGACAAATTGAGCTTGAGACTCCTTCATTCTTTGAATTCATTTGTTATTATCAAAATCCATGTGTAAATATATAATTACACAAAACTTGAAAGCTTAGGTTCAACATAGGGCAACCCAAAATGATGCATTACTAGAAGAAATCATTGCCAAGGGTTTCAATACATCAACAGGATTGAGTTCAAGCAGTGGCATGCAGACAATAACAAAAATTTCTGAAATTATAGATTCTACAGAGGCAATGACGGTATAACTTTCTTTTTTAAAAGTAAATTATTTCTTTCTATTTAAATTCACTTTATTGCTACATTGATATTAGAAATTTATTTTTACATTTTTAATGCAGAAATCGACATTCACAGTTAAGGCAAAATTTTTATTGCTTGACTTACATCAGCCGTTCTACTACATGTCCTGTGTTAACTGCAATAAGGCGACTGGATATGATTATAATGAAAATTTTTTGTGTTACAATTGCAAAAATATGAGCATCGGACAACCATGGTAAAAATTTTATTTCAAAACTTTAAATTATCATTTTTTACATAACAAATATAAAATAATAATTATAAAAATTATGCAATAATAATATTCTCATTAATTATAGTTGTCAAGCATATTTAGAAATAGAAGATGACACAGGATGCATAGCAGTTGTTGCCTTTGGATTGGTGGCAGAAGAAATTCTAAATTCTACAGCAGTTAATCTACTTGAACACACGGGCGAGGTAAAAAATCTCTTTATAAATTTATTCAAAAAATCTATTATATTATGTTTTATATTTTTTTATTATTACAAGAACATCTACCATATTTAGCAAACATTGCAAGTGCAATTTTAGAAAAAGAATGGATTATACACTTGCGTGCAAAAATGAATCAATATGGAGTATTACGCCAGAACAAGCTTAATGTTCTTTCCATGGAATCTACAAATTAAGCTATGTTATAAATACTCTAAATCTCTTTTTGTTAAACTTATGACTTTTATTATTATATCTTTAAATAGAACACTAACTTGTATGTATAGTTTATATGTATAATTATATACTTAAATGGCACACTACCTTGTATATAAAGTTTATGTTTGCTTCTTTACTTTTGAACTGTGTTATAATTATATATTTAAATAAAATACCAACTTGTATGTAAATTTTATATTTATCTTTTTTATTTGTATCATTTGGCTATACATATTGTGCATATTACCCTTAGCATTTATAGATAAATAGAAAGTAAATTAAAACTAGGTGAAAAAAAATTTAAATTTTTAATTTTATTGAATTAATAATATAAATATTATCATCTTAGCTCGTGTTAGCTGATCAGCTTATAATGTTGTCTTCCAAGCGTAGAAGCTGTCAAAGTAATACAAGGGCAAGTCCCAAGATCGAATTCACAGGGACAATGGGTTATCAAAGCGCTTGTGAGATTTTTTTTGCGTAAAAGATGTATTGATTATGAAAGATGAAAATGGATGTGGATCTATGTTTCTAAAATTACTAAAACTAAGAGATTTAGAGAAAGTGTGTAGCAAATGAATTAAACTTGCAAGAAACAATAAAACAAACACTTGGGTTGGGTTTGAAATTCTTTTTATTTCGGATTCTAAATAATTTCTCGATTAATAATCCAGTCAAGGAATTGATATTCGGAAGATAAAAATTAAGCTCAAGTTTTTGCAATATTTTCTCAAGAAATTCTCTAATTTACTAGCCAAATTTATATTCATAATCAATCGAAAGAGGCCTTGATAAATTCAAGCTTTTGTTGTGCCTTACGTCAACAACAAAACAAGAGCAAGAGCCGCAATCTATTTTCCATTTGAATCCGACTAGTAATTTAGTGAAATCAACATTAAACAATAAAATATTGCATCAAACTAGAATTTAAAATAAATTAAATCTCATTCTACAACCCAAGCTTTAGAAATTAGTTACACATGATATTTTTAGTAACAAAAATAAATCTAAGTGAAGCCATATCAAAAAAAAGCTAAGAAAATACAAATAAACTATTAGAATGAAAAAATAAATAAAAAGGTCTATAAAAAATATCAACTCAAAGAAATAAAACAAACTATATTAGAGAAATAAATAAACTAGTTAAAACAAAGAGCTACCGAAAGAAATAAGCTACCTTCAGCGTAAACAGAAAAGAAACAACAAGAAGGAAAGAAATAAAACTCAAACTAACTAGTGAGCTTATAATGAAAATAAAATCTAAATGAAACGGAACAAAGAAATAAATAAATTGCTCAACGCTACAACCGAAAAGAATAAAACTAAAGCTGCCGAAAATGAGACCTGTTCCGTCCAATAAAACTAGGAAATACAACTTTAACTTCAAATGCTAAAAACGGGAAGAAGAATAAAAGAAATGCTAAACGAATGAAGAAAAGATAAATACCAACGTGAAAAAAAAAATGCTGAACGTAAATAAAAATATAGCAAAAAAAATAAAACTTCCGTCTCCTATCTAAAGAAAAAAAACTGTCCGCTGCTAAGCCCCTATCCGAAGGAAAAAAAAAGAACTCCCCTGGCTACTTCCATCCACCTAGTTTTTATAAGTGTTGCCCGTGCGATGAGTGAGCTGAGTTCATATTTTGCATGTGCTGCTGCTGCTTCTTCTTTTTCTGTTTTCTGCATTATTTTTTCTGCTTCTTCATTTTCTGCATCCGTGAATGATGCTGTGTGCTGCATGTGTGCTGCTGCTGTGTGCTTTATTTTCTGCATGTGCCGAGTGATACTTTCATGCATGTGCTTGTTGCTTTCTTCTTTTTTTCTGTTTTCTGCATGTGTTTGGTTTCTGCAAGTGTTTTCTTTTTCTGCATGTGGTGCTGTTTCACTTTTCCATTTTCTGCATTTGCTTTGGTTTAACTTCCATGAGCTGCATGTGTTATTTCTGCTTTGTGTCCGAGTGATGCATTTCCTACATGTTTTTTTCTGCTTTTCTGCATTGTGTATGAGTGTGTTCCATGAGACTTGCATGTGCTCGTGAGTGGCATTTTTTTATTTTCTGCATGTGCTTCTTCTCTTTTTTTCTGCATGTGTGAGTTTTTGCATTGAGGTGTCGAGTTGATGACCAGCTGTTCTGCTGCACTGCTGCACGTCCGAGTGCTTTCCTGCATGTGTAGTGCATGTGTGAGTTTCTGTAAAACCAGCTTTCAATCCTCTGCATCCGTGAGTTGCAGCTTGTGTGAGCTGCCCGAGTGTTGCTTTCCTTTTGATGCATGTGTTTGTGAGCTGCAAGTTTCACTTTCTGCACGTGCTGAGTGCTGGTTTCTGCATTTCTTTTTCTGCATGTGCTTCTTCTTTTGATCTGTATTGAGGTGCTGCCGTGAGTTGCACTGCATTTCTGCATGTGTATGTTACTTTCTGCATTATTTTTCTGCATGTGTGAGTGATGCTGCTGCTTGTGTGATGTGATTCCCGTTCACTCCGTGAGTGATGATGCTCCCAAGTTTTCTGCATGTTCTACTTTCAACCTCACGCCGACTACCACTCAGCTCAAATTTAGTGAATTTCTCTGGGGCCCAGCAGCTTTCCTTGTTCCCATATGAGCCAAAAACAATTGTGAGTTGAGGCAGAAATCAGTCCGAAGTCAGCTGGCCCCTTTTTTGTCTTGCATCTTCATCTTGAGTTGAGGCCCAGAAATTTAAACTTCATGCTGTACGTGCTCTACTGTCTATTTTCTAATGCATCCTTTTAATTTCTTTAATAATATCCTGAAACATTTAAGTGGTAAAATTAGAAAATTAATTTTAATGTGAAAGAGCTACATTATAAATCTTTTTAAATGTAAAAACATCATAATTTTATCAATGAGTCAAGTATTAAAAATCACTGCATAATTAAGTATTTAATTCACTTTTTGGTTAAACAATTCATTCACTTAAATAACTGAATCATGCAGTTTTAGCACTTTGTCATTAGCTGTTGATAATATCTAGGCATTTCTAGCTGTAGTTAACTATTTTTAGTTATTGTTGATCAACTTTTGAATAAATTTGGATTTTATTTTATCTATATTATTTTTTGCATCAACTTTCAACGAAGACATTTTTGGACATATTATTTGATTGGAGCTTAATTGCTTATAGAAATAAGTATATTATGATTGGTTTGCTTGAGGTAATTTAGGTACATTTTGATCGCTTTGGAGATTTCTTGTCTACTATTTGTATGGATTAGTATAATTCATGAAATCATTTTTTTTGAAATACATTTAGTTTTCAATTTCTAAATTTTCAATAATGACTTCTTACAAGATTTCATTTATAATTTTATTTCTTTTGTCGAAAACATCAAATTTGACATTTATAATTTTTTAGTCCAACAAAAATTTTTAGATTTCTTTTTGTTAATATTTATTTTATTAACAACCAAACTTATACTCCAATATTACGCAAATATTCTAATTTTATTTTATAAAAAATTATAACAACATCAAAATTTATTTTACAGTCTAAATTATGCCCCCGACTAGGCAAACGTCCAAAGGACGTTACTTTTTCTAGTATATATATATGTTATGAAACTTATGAATTCCTTAAACGATACAACGATATATATAGGAGTACAAAGGAGACTATGCGTTTGACGGCTAGCAAAAGGTGGTCATACAATTTATTTTACAACACTCCCCCTTTAGATGACCACATATAAAGAATATGTCTCGTTAAAACCTTGTCAAGGAAAAACCCAGTGGAAAAAGACTAATGACGAAGGAAAAAGAGTACAATATTCTGTATATCGCCAAGTGCTTTAAGATTGCCTCATTAAAACCTTGCAAAGGAAAACCCAGTGGGATAAAACCTTAGCGAAGGAAAAAGAGTACAATCAGCACAAGTCTTCAAGACTTTACTCCCCCTGAAAAGTGCATGATAATAGGCTTTCAAGTTTCCGCATTTCAATGTTCTGCACAATCTTCAATTTCACATTTCTTCTCATGAATTGCAATAATCTCTCTGTAAAAATGTAATATCAGATCGAGTACAATTTTCAAGATACTTCAGGACCACAAATTTCTTCATCGTCTTCACAAGGACGAAATGGGTCTTTCTTCTCATCAAATGATCTGAACAACCATTGGAGTACTCAGGGGATGAGCCTTGTCCATGTAAAAGTTCTTCAAGATCGTTTTAACATTAAATTCACTACTCTTCAGGAGTTGTGCTCTTCTAGAGTTCTTGTAAATCATATAGTTAGTAAAGAAATCATCAATATTAATTCGCCAACCTCCATATTCAACAAAAACGGTAGCCACGTTTTTAGACCGAACAAGCACTGCATGATTTTATAGCTCTTCTGGAGCTGTCAGGCGCCGCAAGGCTATGATGCTACATCTCTTATCTCTTGTAGAGAGATGCTTCACGAGGGACGCCGTGAAGCAATAGAGATACTTCGTCATTCTTTTCATAATTTTCTCTATAAAAGAAATATTCAGCTCATCTTTATTCGCATCTCATCTTCTTTACTTTTCTGTAATTAGTCTGCATTCTTACTCTGCAATCTCTCTCTGCATTCTTACTCTGCAATGGCCCAGCAATCTTCTCATAACCAATACATAAGGTATTCAACACCTTCTTCATCAGTTGTTTCTGCTTCTACTGTTGGTGCTATAGTGCAATACAATAATGATCTGACTAATAAGTTAGATGTTGAAGCTATCTACGAGCTTGTAAATCTCGGTACTCATTACTCATCAACTATTTTCGCATTTTCTCAGCGACTACAATCCAAACCTTATGATTTTGACAAACTCAATGAGAAAATTTCTATCCTTCAGCGACTTCTTCAGGAGTCTCACATGAAGATAGAAGCAATAAAGCAAGAGAATAGGAAATTAAAATCCTTGCTTAAGTCTTCTTTTCGATTGCCTACTCCTTTAGACAGAGATGCCACGCAAATTATTGAAGAGCAAGATCGTTTAAAGAATGAGGCGAAGAGTCTCAAATTTCTGTAATTTTGTTTCGAGATAATAAAATAATATTTCATAAATATTCATATTGTGTTTCTATCTTCTGGTAGATATTCTGTGTTCTCCATTTTATTTCTCATTTAATAATGCACATTTATCTCTGCCTTGAAACCGAAAAGGTTTCTGATTTATATTTCAAATATGTGCAATTCTTCTGATCTCTTCAGGAGTTCCAACAAGATTTAAATCATCAACCGCAATAATAACAAATCCGGAATCTCTTAATAAAAACACATGGACATATTGGATTATTTTCAAATCCTTCTTTCAATAAATATTCGCTAATGCGTTTATACCACATGCGTCCAGATTGTTTTCTGGATGTACTCAGATAAGAAGCTTCAGGCATTTTATATCCTTCAGGGATTTTCATATATATTTCTGGATGTATTCAGATTAGAAGTTTCAGGCATTTTATATCCTTCAGGAATTTTCATATATATGTCATGGTCTAATGACCCATATAAATATGCATTGATCACATCCATTAACTGCATATCTAATCTTTTTGTAACTACCAAACTAATCAAAAATCTGAATGTGATTGCATCCATAACAGGAGAGTATGTTTCGTCATAATCAATCCCTGATTTCTGCAGTTTTCATGAGCTCTTCTGGAGTCTCAATGACATTTAAATTATCTATATAAACTGCAATAAAAGATAATATAAATACTGAAAATATATGAAAAATAGTATGTTCCACATGCGTTTAGCTTGCATTAGATCATATAAGGATTTTAAAACCTGATAGAATAAGTACTTCAGGACTATATGCTTCATGCATTTCATATTCAGTAATCTATATAAATATGCAGTTAATCATGCATACCCAAACTCTCGGTAACTATCAAGTTAATACAAATATCAATATGATCTCTTTAACTTCAAAAATATATCAATATTATTTCTGCAGGAAATATATTCTTGATTTATAAATCACATTTTCATTTCCTTTATACAAATACCCACTGATATTCAACAAGCATCACCTCATAGGTGTTTGAACTTCAAGTCCATATGCATCACTTTTTACTAGTGATATCAATTCTGTAGGAATTTATTTATTTCTATTTTGGCCAATATTTTTACGTCGGTATTTTTCGACGGTTCTGAGCTCATTTTCTTTATTACTTCTGGTAATATCAAATGCCATCTTATATGAAAATACGTTGTCGACAACGGTTTTACTTCTCTCCATAATTTTTTCATTACTCATTAAATGTAATATCGAGATCTCGTTATTTTTAGGTACCTGTTCCTCTTCAAGGGAATACATTTTATGAAAAACCTCTTCAGGAAGTACTCTTCAAGAGTTTTCATTATGAGAGAATTTTGTATGGAATGTTTGGATGGATCTTATTGCTTGTTTTGTGGGTATGGCCTCTTCAGGAGCACCAATTTCTTTTCTTTGTGTTTTTCTCTTTCGAGATACTTTATTATTTGTATTGATAAGTTTCACGCGCTTTCAGACATGTCTTATGTTCATTAGACTGCTAAATTTCTTAATTGTCCTACAGGGACTTCAATCCTCACTGGGATTTTAGCAGCTAGAATATGAGATCTTTTATCTTATTGCATCCATAAATTAATTATCATTTGAACTTCTAGTTCACCTATGATAATCAAGATAACGTCGAATTATTTCATTTTATTTGCTTCTAACAAATTTTTCTTTCCGCTCATAGTGAGAAGACTTTATAATAAAAGAATCTTCTAGTTCTTTTATGGACATCTATATAAAAATTATTCGACTTATCATAATTGATTTCGGATGATCAAGATAATCATGAAAAGCATACAAATATTTTGAATCATATCATTTTTGATGCATCATAATATTTAATTCAATAGTTATATAATATCATCTCAAAAAGAAAGCTGATAGTTTTTCCAATACGAGCTTCTGGCCCGAAATCATAGAAGTACTATAAAGATATTCCTTACCACGTCCAATCTCTTGGTTTCTTTGAAAACAATTCATCATTCTATTATGAGAATGATATAAATCAAATACTATTTACTTCAGGGAATGATGTGGAACTAGTAAGACGTGACTAATGATTTCTTAGCAAAATCTCATTATTTTGCTTAGCCACTAAAAAAATCATATATAAATTTAGAATATATTATGAACTTTTGCACTCGATATTACTACTTCAGGAGCACATTCGAGGCGTTCATTTTAAACATATATTCTTTAGTGGTTTTTCTCAACACACTTTCAATTATGCAACTTCAGGTGCATTAATCATAATGAGATTTTTTGTACATATATCACTCATTTAAATTATCTCACGGAATCAATAGATCATTTATTATGATATACTCAATAAAATTATTGATTTAGAACAATCTTTTAGAGATGCTCAATTTTTATTTCAAGATGAATCTTTATCATCAGTTTAGAGCAATTCTTTAGGGATGCTCAATTTCTATTCTAAGATGAATTTTATCATCAATAATTTATAACAAGTATATAAATAAATAAAACTTGTATATAAATTAAATGAGAATAAACATAAAATTTAATCAAGTAATAATAATGGATATAATTTTAATACTTACTTTAAAGATTGTAATTAATATATATTAAAAAACTTATTTAAATTTAAAGTATTCTCGCTTTCCTGAACAAAGAGGCTGTGTTCTCTCTTCGCGTCAACAACTCGGCATCACTGAAAACTAAACCACCAACAACATGTACCAAGTGCTCCAAAGAATTCGTCCCACCTATTTTTATTTTATTTTATTTTAGTGATTCCACACCCACCTACCTTTCACATGTTTGAGTTATCACTTTTGTAACTAATTTCACGAAAGTCAAAAGTAAAACTGTTGTAGGACCATATGCTGCAATAAAGAAGAGATGTTGCTAAAGACAAATTCACATCATATCCCCCCCAATACGGTGACTCAGTAGCCACCTTCTCATTTATTTATTTATTTATTTTTCTTGTTTGCATGTGAATTTGTCAAAAGCAAAATCTTTAGACAATCCTTCACTCGACCAAATCGCTCAAATGGGATCCTCAGATCTTCTTGCCTAGAAGAAGCAGGTGAGCGACGGTCACTGTAGGACCTGCTTTCGCAGTAGCGATCGCGAGGCTCGTCGTCAAGAAGAGTGGGGTTTTGGTTGGAGATAGAGACTACGGGCAGACAAGTTACCGTCGGAGAGCAACGAGTGGGGAGATATTGTTGGGCTGCGTCGACGGGGTTGGTGGAGGATCCTGGAGAGGGCATCTGAAGAGGAAGGCGAAGAGGAACGTAGTGGATATGCCCGGTAACGGAGGGACTCTGCCGTGGAAGAACTCGGTCACGTACGACGACCCTAGAAATTGAGGATCTGAGTTGTACGGTGAAAACTAACCGATCCCAACATGGAAAGTTGAGCTTCCTCAGGTTCCTGTAAAACAGATTGGTGGGTAGATCCAGAGATTAGAGAAAATTAGAGAACTTTCTGTCTTCGATTCCAAGAAATACTCAGAGACAAGCTCTCGAGTAGATTAGAAGCTATAGATCATGGATCTCTCTAGATAGAGAGATCTAAGACTGCAAAACGTGATCGAAGAGCTGAGCAACAGAGAATTGAGAGAGAGCGAGACAGAGGAGAGAGAGAGATAGATCAGCGAGAGAGCAGCTCGATAACGGTCATGAAACTTATGAATTCTTTAAAGGGGCGATATATATAGGAGTATAAAAGAGACTATGCATTTGATGGTTAGAAAAGGTGGTCATATAATTTATTTTACAACAATATATATTATTTTTGCTTTTTCTATAGTTAAATTAATCTTGTCCAGATTATAAATTTGCTTTTTGCACCTTCAGGTTGAAAGTGCTGATCTTATAGCATATGGTCTCATACCAGAGTTTATTGGACGTTTTCCAATTTTAGTTAGTTTGTTAGCTTTAACTGAGGATCAACTTGTGCAGGTAATGCTGCGTTATACTTATTTATTCCTTTTTTTTTTTTTTTATTAATGTCTTGTTTGTTTAAAGCCCCTGTATCCTGTAATTGGGTGCTTCTCTTGTATATATCTTTTGTACTTAAGTTGCACCTCTTTTTGGTTAATGAAGATGACTTATTCAGGAAAAAAAGAAAAGAAAAATAAAGCCTTGTAGGTACATGGTTGGAACTGTACTGTGTGCTTGTCTTAACTGCATTTTTAAGATTAAAAAAAATGAGTGTGTGTGTGTGTTGTTTTTACAGTCTGATGTTAAAAACGGTGTGCTAAGCTCTCTCTGAACCATCCTGATATCGCATTACATTTTTTTTAAAAATTTCACAAGTATCCAAACGATTAAGGGACAGGAGATTCCTCTTATTTGGAACATATAAAATTTACTTTTGTTTTGCTGTGGTTGTACAAGTCCTCACAGAACCAAAAAATGCGCGCTCTTGGTAAGCGGTACAAGAAATTGTTCAGCATGAACAATGTAAGCATTTTTTTCCTACCATTACCTGCTCTCTCTCACTCTCTCTCTTCTTCCAAGCATAGCTTGGCTTCCTGGTGTTAATGATCCTTTCACCCAATTTCAGGTGAAGCTACATTTTACACAGAGATCATTGAGACTAATTGCCAAGAAAGCAATGGCAAAGAATACTGGTGCCAGGGGTTTAAGGGCCATACTGGAAAGCATTCTTACTGAAGCCATGTACGAGGTATGCAATTGTCTCTTTTGGTTCTCCTGCTGTGGCTGAATGACTTTTGTCATTCTTAACTGTGTGACCACAAAACCTTCGATTCTTGCTTGGAGTTGCTTTTATATAACTCTTTTTATTCACTTAGAGAATCATACAAGTGCTTGTACCATTCAGATTCCAGATATGAAGACAGGCCAGAAATGAGAGAATAGATGCTGTTGTGGTCGATGAGGAGTCAGCGGGTTCAGCAGATACCCCTGGATGTGGAGGGAAAGTTCTCCATGGGGATGGTGCATTGGAGCATTACTTAGCGGAAACCAAGTTGAAAAACTCACAGGTAGCAGCTCATATATTGTTTGGGGGCAAGGGGCCTATTCCCATCCATGCATCTATCTTGAGTTTCTTGACTATTTTTGTCTACTAAATTATCAAAGGTGTGATTGTCCTGACCTCTGGACGTTTTTCAAAATTGGTTTTCAAGTGTTAAAAAAAATAAAAAAAACTGAATGAAAAGAAATATGCAAAAATTGAAAAAAATTCTTTTGCCTTCACGTATATCCTCGGGCTACATCCCTCGGGGGATGTAGCACAACTCTTCGGAAAATCTAATCAAATAGTTGATACTTACGTGTTGCTTTGGATAATGAGGTAAGATGAGATAGAGTTAAAATAAAATTTAAAAATTGAATAAAATATTATTCGAATATTATTTTTTAATATTATTATTCTTTTAAGAATTGAAAAAATTGAATTGTTTATTATTTTTTGTATGAGAATTTGAAAAAGTTGTAATGATGAAATAAGATTAAAAGAAACACTTTTAATATTGAAACGAAAGCTTAGCGTTGTAGTTTAGATTTTTTATATTGAAATAGTATATGTTTATTCTATAAATAATTAATGTACAACATACACATTTAACTCTTAACTATTAAGAGTAATAATAATAGGCGAG
The DNA here is from genome assembly GCA_011037825.1 of Carya cathayensis. Classification (NCBI taxonomy): domain Eukaryota; kingdom Viridiplantae; phylum Streptophyta; class Magnoliopsida; order Fagales; family Juglandaceae; genus Carya; species Carya cathayensis. The sequence goes on along the minus strand of QGSO01000253.1, from coordinate 1,346,589 downwards.
CTAGTATAATTAAAAAAATTTTCATAAGGAATTAAATTATAATTTGATAATATTTTTTAGTTAAGGTGATTGAAAAAATCTAGACCATAAAAAAGATTTCATTTTTTGTATGGGATGTTAGTAAGGGCGAACATGACGAGGTCTTATTGCTTTACCTTTTTTTTTTTAAAAAAAAAAATCAAAATTCAAACATATCCATCTCAATCTTGTGGCAATTTCCTTTTCAAATCACATCAAGATTTACTTTGAAGGAGTAGGGAGGGCTACTTTGGGAATTTGGATTATGGTGCCACCTTTCTCTTCCCCGTGGCATTGGCTTTGATTGCCCCTACCCTTCTCTTGTCCTCAACCCCGCTTCATGCTAGAGGAAAGAAAGCCGATATAAACAGCTCCATATTAGCGAATTGTCTCTTATTACTCTTTTTATACGCTATTCTTCGAATCTTGAAAGAGGCTACGCCCCTCCTTGCCTAAGAGTTCTTGCTTCAAGTTAATTTGCGGTTGGAAGTCTTACTGTTACCATCCGTCCTAGCTACTGGCTGCCTAGTTGTAGGCTTACTTTCACTCCTTGACGCCTGCCCAGTGCCAGAAAGTCAAGGAAGTTAGTGACCTGATGGCAGGGGAGCCGGTGACAGAAGCCCCAGTGACTGGTGGCCGTAACTATAACGGTCCTAAGATAGCGAAATTCCTTATTGGGTAAGTTTCGACCTGCACGAAAGGCGTAACGACCTGGGCATTATCTCGGAGAGAGACTCGATGAAATAGACATGTCCATGAAGATGCGAACTACTTGCACCTGGACAGAAAGACCCTATGAAGCTTCACTGTTCCCTAAGATTGGCTTTGGGCCTTTCCTGCTCAGCTTAGGTGGAGGGGGAAGAAGGCCTCCTTTAGGGAGGGCCTGAGCCGTCAGTGAGATACCACTCTGGAAGAGTTAGAATTCTAACATCACAACTAAGTAGGGAAAAGGAAACAACCAAGAACTAAGATCTATAAGAAGTACAAGAAAGACTCCAAGAGCTAAAAAACCAGCTATTTTCTGCGGTGGAATGAAGCCCACGAAAGCAATTCATTTTAGCGGGTAGGTGAAGGTCCACTGGTGGACATAGCAACCCAGCAAATTCCACCTGCTAGTCTTAATGCTCGGGTCTTTGATTACATTGATGAAGATGGAAATTGGAACTTGAGTGACTTTGTGGAGCTTATCTCCATGAACTTGATATCCCATATCAGAGCCATCATACCTTTTCCAGAGGATAATTGCATAGACTCTTTGATCTGGAGGGACTCTCCAAGTGGAAATTTCAGTATGAAATCTGCCTATGCCTTAGTCACTAGCCAACAACAGATGTGGAATGCAGTTAAGCGTGGGGAAGTGTCCTTTGGGTGTGAGGGTCCCACCCATAGAGCTTAAAGTGCTTCTTTCCGAAAACCACTCCTTTCCAACTCAAATACAAAATAAACTTCTTCATTTATGTTACCTGTTGTGGACCTTCAATGTTTCACCTTTCATAGATTTGGGAAAGGCAGTTTTGCTTTGGGAAGTGACGTTGAGACTGGGCATGTGCGATAAGTAATAAAGAAAGCAAAGGGAAACCGGAGGAGTTAGAGCAGGGAACAATAGGCATCCCTGCTCGGAAAACAAACAATAGAGTGACGCGAAGGACCTATAGCAACTCTACTACTGCCTTAAAAACTATTATTATATATAAAGTAATAATATATAATAATAACAACGTATCTCATCTAGCTTTTTCATGCTTACTATAACTAGTTATTTTGGCTTTCTACTGGCGGCTTCAACTATAAGCCCAGCTCTATTTATTAGTCTGAGCAAGATACGACTTATTCGAAATTCATTGAATGAAAAATTCATAAAAATGAATGTTTTTGTGAGATTCTGGGTATTCAATAATTCCTTCCTGCATCAATTTCTAATTATTGGTCATTGAGATTCATGGGCGATTCGGATGTTTATTTAGGTTTGGAACCTTCTCTCTTTTCCCCTTTCAAACAAGTTGCTCTTTGGAGAGCACAGTACAATGAAAGTTGTAAGCTGTGTTCGGGGGGGAGTTATTGTCTATCGTTGGCCTCTATGGTAGAATCAGTTGGGGGCCCGAGAGGCGGCGGTTTACCTTGTGGCAGATGTTAGTGGTTTGAGTCCACTTATCTCCAACTCGTGAACTTAGCCGATACAAAGCTATATGATAGCATCCAATTTTTCCAATTCGGTAGTTCGATCTATGATTTATCATTCATGGACGTTGATAAGATCCTTCCATTTATAGCGCCTTAGGATGGCATAGCCTTCAAGTTAAGGGCAAGGTTCGACAACATAGTGACTCTACTCTAGAGAAGGGAAAATCTCCTATTTCTATCTATTGATAAGACAACTATCTATTCTTGATCCATCAGAAAGAAATCGATATGTATCTGATGTTTCATTGTTACATAAACATCTCCCATATCTCGAGGATGTTGCAAACAAAATTTGAGATAGCGAATGGATGATAGTTTTGGGAGCACTCATGAACGAATATGGAAGATTACATCAAAATAAGCTTAATGTATTGGCTGTCAACATCGTGCCGAAAAGAGTAGGATGTCTGTATAACTTTCAGTTATACAAAAAATATTGTATATAGAAATTTTTTAATATTAACAGATTCATTATAATATCATGAAAGTGTTCCAATTCTTTTAATGTTATTATTATTCATTACAATGTCATTTTATTTTGTAATGCTATCAATTTTTTTGTTATATATTCACATTTGTTTGTCTTCTGATTTCTAATTGCAGTGAACATGCGGGCTGTGTATACATCTATTAGGGACATTATTCCAACCACAAGAAATTGGAAAATCAAATTGATCATTGCAGAGAAGTCGCCAAAACATTGTCATTTTACAGGAAAATCGCATGCAGGCAGTGATCTTTGGGAGAGATATCGATCTACGTGATGATATACTGTACGTCTATAAATCTTACTATATCGAAAATACTTTGGTAAGGCCAATAGATCCAAGGCATCAAAGAGAAGCATATGAGTTTTAATGGACAATAAACACCAAAACCATTTTTGAAAATATCGAAGACGACGTGCCAGCACTCAAACCACTAGAATATAACCTCGTTCCTTTGAATGAGCTTGACGTATACAAAGACACAGATGCTGAAATAGGTAACTACTATCTAAATGTCGATATCTTTATATAGTTCCCTCTCACTGCAAAGTAACAATTTTTTTTTTCCTAAATTAGATATTTTGGCACTTTTAATTCATTTGAACCCGCCAAATGAAGTGAATACTAACCATGGAAAAGTGTTAGTCCAAGAGATATACTTGATTGATCCAAGGTTTGAACGTATATTGTCTCACATTGATAAAATCTATAAGTTAATATATCATATAGTTTTGTTATGATGAATTTAACACCATTTATACTTTTAATAGTCTAAAACTTCTGCATTTGACAATATGGAATCGATTTGTTCATGATAAATGTCACGAAATTTCTAACCTTATTCTGGCAAAGCTCATTGTTCTTGGAACACGGATCAAAGTTTCTTCTTATAATGGTACTTCCTTTTAATATCAACATTCATATTAATTATACATCTTATACTTGTATATTTACTTGTTCATATTTATAATATAGGCTTCTTGTCATCAAGACCAACGAGTGTTTTTACCATTGAGCCTTTTCTTCCATTTTCCTTTGCATTACATGCACGGTAAATAACTTCTTTAAAGTTTTTTTATTCCATTTATTATTTAAATGCACTATAAATTTTATGTTGTTTTTTTCACTATAAATCTATCTTTGTTTGTTTTGATGTTTAACTTTAATTACTAATTCAAATTCTCAAGGCGGCACAAAACGATGCATTGCTGGAAGAAATAATTGGAAGCAATTTTGGATCAGCTTCAATCAGTTATATCAATCCGATCATAAAAATATTTGAAATCACAGAAAGACTGAGAACTACTCCAGCAATGACGGTATAATTTCTTTTTTATAAGCCAAATATCTTATTTTAAAGAATAAAATTTATTTTTTTTACTATTTCGAATGATTTTATTTTATTTTTATTTTATTTTTTAGAGATGGAGATTGGAGGTTGGTTGGGATGAAATGGAGATGGAGAATGAGAGTTTGTGAATTGTGTACTGTGGATTTGGAATTGTGCATATGCTTAAACTTAAAATGTTGATGTTTGTTGAGTTTAATTCATGTGATAATGATGAATTTCGAATCTCTCTATATGGTATCATTTGGATGTTGGTTAATGCACATAATTATTCTATCTTAATGCAGAGATCCACATTTTGGGTTAAAAGCAAATTTAGAATGGTTGATTTTCATCAATCATTCCATTACATGTCATGCGAGAATTGCAATAAAGCAACTGGCTATGAGCACAGCGAAAACGTCCTATGTTATAGTTGCAGAATATGATGATTGCACAGTCAAGGTAAACATTTTTTTTTCATATTTTGAAATTAAAAATTTTAACATGATAATTAGAACATTTTAATTGCTGACATCAAATAATAATAATTTATTCATTACTGTCAGGTGTCGAGTTTACTTAGATGTGTATGATGACAGCATATCGACACCAGTGGTTATTTTTGGATCTTTAGTAGAGCAAATTTTGGGATGCACAACGATTGATCTTATAGAACATACAGGCGAGGTAAAATCTATACATTCAAATATGTTTAAAAAATTTGATACATTATCTTTTTATATGTATTTCGTCGTTACAGGAACATCTACCTAATCTTGAAGACATTACAAATAACATTGAAAATAATGAATGGATCGTAGTGTGGGTTCGTAGATGAATGAATTTGGAAGACTACATCAAAATAGGCTTACTGTATTGTTTGTTAATAATGTCCCAGGAACAGTAGAATGAGTTTCCAGACCTTTTCTTTTTAAACTTTCAAATGTTATAATATATAAGTACAAAGTACTCGTAAGTAGTTATAATTATGTTTATGGGAGTTCTGTGTTGTAACTATGAATATTTTGTAGACAGTGTGTATAGTGTTTATTATGAGTAGGAAAAAAATTGTTAGAATATAACCTTTACAGCTTGAATCCTACACATCGAATTCCCCCTCCAGCTCATCTTTTTGGTCTTAGAGAGAGAGAGACGTTCAGAAAGAAGGGGAGAGAGTCGAGATAGAGATCACGTGTCACGAGGGTTGGAACAAGAGTATGGTGGAGTAGGCTCCAAGTCTCTCAGGCCGTGTGAGTGTGCAATTAGTGTGATCATTAATGAAAGATGTGAGCTTTTGTTATAACTAATCACTTCAAACCCATAAATCCAAATGAAAATGAAAAATGACCCTTAACTTGCCAGAAAAGGTAATACTTCAAGAATTTTTGACATATATATATACTAATAAAGTAGCACACGCGATGCACATATGTCCAGTTGATATTTTTCTTAAGTTTTAGAACTTTAAAATTTTTTAGTTTAGCTATAAACGGATAGAGTTTCATCTATATTTTAACAATTTTTTTTTTCTGCTCATAATAAACATTTTATATATTGTCTGCAAAATATTCATAGCTACAACATAAAACTCTCATAAACATAATTACAACTATACACAAGTATTTTGTACTTATATATTATAACAATCGAAAGTTTAAAAACAAAGATCTGCAAACTCATTCTACTATTCCTGGAACGTTATTAACAGACAATAGAGTAAGCTTGTTTTGACGTAGCCTCCTAGATTCATTCATCTACGCGCCAAACACTACGATCTACTCATTATTTTCAATGTTATTTGCAATGTCTTCAAGATAAGGCAGATGTTCCTGTAACGATGAAAAACATATAAAAAGATAATGTATCAAATTTATTTAACGTATATAAATGTAGAGATTTTACCTCGTCTGTATGTTCTATAAGATCAATCTTTGTGCATCCCAAAATTTGCTCTGCTAAAGATCCAAAAATAATCACTGGTGTCAATGTCCTGTCATCATATACATCTAGGTAAACTCGACATTTGTAGTAATGAATAAATTATTATTTGTTGATGTCAGCATTTAAAATGTTCTAATTATCATGTAAAAAATTTTAATTTCAAAATATGAGGACAATATTTACCTTAGCTGTGCAATCGTCATATTTTTGCAACTATAACATAGGAATTTTTCACCACGCTCGTAGCCAGTTGTTTTGTTGCAATTCTTGCATGACATGTAGTGGAATGATTGATGAAAATCAACCATTCTAAATTTGCCTTTAACCAAAAATGTGGATCTCTGTATTAAGATAGAATAATTACGTGCATTAATTAACATCCAAATAATACCATATAGAGGGATTTAAAATTCATCCTTATTACATGAATTAAACCCAACAAACAATCAACATTTTAAATTTAAGCATATGCACAGTTCTAAATCCACAGCACACAATTTACAAATTTCCATCCTCTAGTTCCATTTCATCCCAACCAACCTCCAATCTCCACGTTTCAAAGAAATGAAATAAAATAAAATAAAATGATTTGAAAGAGTAAAAAAATGAATTTTATTCTTTAAAATAAGAAATTTGGCTTTAAAAAAATAAAAATATACCGCCATTGCTGGAGCAGATATCAGTTTTTTTGCGATTTCATATATTTTTATGATCGGATCGATAGAACTGCTTGAAGCTGATCCAAAACTGTTTCCAATTATCTCTTCTAGCAATCTATCATTTTGTGCTGCCCTGAAAATTTGAATTAGTAAATAAAGTTAGACATCGTTACAAACAAAGATAGATTTACAGTGAAAAAACAACATAAAATTTATAGTGTATTTAAATAAGAAATGGAAAAAAAATCAAATAAGTTATTTACCATGTACGTAATGCAACGGAAGATGAAAGAAGAGGCTCAACAGTAAAAACACTTGTTGGTCTTGATGACAACGGCATGCCTATACTATAAACATGAACGAATAAATATACAAGTACAATATGTATAATTAACAAGAATGTTGATATTAATAGGAAGTACCATTGTAAGAAGAAACTTTGATCTGTGTTCCAAGAACAATCGGCTTTGGCAGAATAAGGTTAGAAATTTCGTGGCATTCATCATGAACAAATCGATCCCACATTGTTAAAAGCAGGAGTTTTAGACTATTAAAATTATAAATGAAATTCATCATAATAAAACTATTATAATATATTAATTTATAAATTTTACCAATGTGAGACAATATAAGTTCATACCTTGGGTCAATCAAGTATATCTCTTGGATTAACGCTTTTCCATGGTTCGTATTCACTTCATTTGGCGGATTCATATGAATTGCAAGCGCCAAAATATCTAGTTTAGGAAAAAAAAAATTTGTTACTTTGCAGTGAGAGGGAACTATATAAAAATATTGACATTTATATAGTAGTTACCTATTTCAGCATTTGTGTATCTGTATACGTCAAGCTCATTCAAAGGAACGGGGTTATATTCTGGTGGTCTAAGTGCTGGCTCATCATCTTCGATATTTTGAACAATGGTTTTGGAGTTTATTGTCCATTGAAACTCATATGCTTCTCTTTGATGTCTTGGATCTATTGGCCATACCAAAGCATTTTCGATATAGTAAGATTGGTAGATATACAGTGTATCATTACATACATCAATGTCTCTCCCAAAGATCATTGCCTGCACGTGATTTCTCTATAAAAAGACAATGATCAAATTTAATCATTTAATTATGAACGATACATAAATTAATGATAAGTAACGAAGAATAATATTTTAATACCTCAGCATCTAACAATATCAAATTTTGGTATTTCGTTGCTAAATTTTGCGCCATACGTTTTGGCGACTTCTCTGCAACGATCAATTTGACTTTCCAATTTCTTCTGGTTGAAGTAATATCCCTAATAGATGTATACACAGTCTGCATGTTCACTGTAATTAAAAATCAGAAGACAAACAAATGTGAATATATAACAAAAAAATTTCTAGTATTACAAAAAAACAAAACATAGTATATGAATAATAATAATATTAAAAGAATTAAAACACTTTCATGATATTATAATGAATCTGTTAATCTTAAAAAATTTCTATATACAATATTTTTTGTATAACTTGTTTCATAAACATCACTTGTCGTTGGTCTTATAAGCACTTTGATTGAATTAGCAGTCTTAGCTCTCTACAGCGCAACATATAACTATCCATGCAAAAAGACAGGTTCTGGTAAATATATCTCGACAGAATTTAACGTTTGTCCTTGTGATTTATTTACTGTCATTGCAAAACTTAGCCTAATAGGAAATTGTGTTCTCTTAAATGGGAAGCTGTTATTTTCAGTGGTTTATGGTAAAAATAAAATTCTAGGTATAAATACTCTTTTACCACTATGGTGGCCAGATGAAATCCATGCATCGATCACATTATGACTAAAATTGCAACAAATTAATCATGTTCCGTTGCACAGACCTTCTGAAGGATTGATATTCCTAACTAACATAATAGGACAAGTTTTTTTAAGTAACAATTCATGTGGTGGCAATCCGTTTAGTGTCAACGTATTTAAAAAATCTTCCATAATATCTTGTTCAGATATATCAATTGTTTTGTCAAAGGTATAATACTGTACAACATTGCCATGGAATTTGTTAATGAGAATAGTATTTATTTCATCAACTGATCGATTTTTTGGAGTTAATATAGCTCGATTTGACATTTCTGTTAAATTGTTTGGATAGTTAGAAATATTTTCAAAAACATCTAACAAAGAATTTAGAGAGTCAACATCATTGTTATAAGGAATGGTCATTTCTCTGGGAATTTTGATTTTTTCATCAACAGTTATGGGCGCATTACCATTGCTAACTTCTATTAGATAATGCGAGAAATTTGGATCTAATCTTGCTCTTATATTTTCTGTTAATTTGATTTTTTTTCCAAAATAGACCATAAATAAGAGGAAGCTAAACTTGAATAAATTTGTTGTTCTTTTGTACTATTATGGATTACAGGTAATACTTGGCAAAAGTCTCCTCCAAAAACAATAACTTTCCCATCGAAAGGGAGATCTGTATCGTTAAAATCTTGCAACATTTTATCTAATGCTTTTATTGAATGTTTTGTAGATATAGGTGCTTCATCCCATATAATTAATCTTGCAAGGGGTAATAGTTTAGCAAGGTTTCCCTGTTTACTCACATTACATGTGTTGCTTTTATCTGCATTTAATGGAATCTTAAATCTTGAATGTGCTGTTCGTCCTCTAGGTAAGATGGAGGCAGCAACACTGGACGACGCAGTTGCAAGCGCTATCATATTTTTCTATCTAATTTTTTCCAGAAGTGCTTTGTATGGAAAAGTTTTATCAGTACCAGTAAGGCCATCAACGAAAAATGCACCATATTCATTTGACACTAATGTTTGCAGTATCAAATCGTACGCATTTTTTTGTTTAGAATTTAGGACTTGTGATGCAAGTAGATCTTTCGTTGGAATTGTGACTACACGTTCGTCGTCAATTTCTCTATTTGTAAATTCATCCTCATCGTAAAATATATTAGTAGGAACAAAAAGATACATATTTGTATCTTTTCCCATAGATTCCAGTGTGGAAGCAATATCTTGTAGAACCATCTTCCTAACAACTGTTTATGACATGTTTCTTATAAGAAAAACTATAGACATTTCTTTTTCAAATCGTTCCCAAAGTTCTCTTGGATTCGTGGGATTACATTATACCAAAATTGTTGAAAAAATGCGTCTTAAATTGCTCGGTATCTGATATAGATAGGTTTCTTCGAAACAGTCTTCTAAGCTACTATCTTTGTCTAATAGACCATGTGAAGTAGCTGCTTCATGATATGTTGGTAGCACAACGCCATTAACTGTTCTTAATTTCTCAAATGACGATACTCCTTTGATATGATTCAATAACATTAGTAAAAAATATCTTTCACCTTCAAATGAATTGGGTGATCTAGCCCAACGAGAAGTGTACGACACTTTTGGGAAATCAGGAATCTCGATGTTAGTTTTTTGTTCTTAATTTATCAATAGATGTATTTCAAGAGTGATGGTGTGTGTGTCTTCTTGTACTATATGTAGGTAGAATGGAATAAAGTTGTTGTCAAATTTGATTTGAAGATTCTTTTCTGATACATGGCATGGTTACCTAATATTGCAACGAAGCAATTATCGATACTGCAGCTATCTTTATGATGCTTTTTGGCAGTGAGCTTTTTGAGGAATACATAAGAGCAAAAGCGGCGAGATGAGGCATACAACAGAAAACAGGGATATATGATGATAAGTAAGGTGAATGTTGGGATCAATACTTTATGCCAATGGCCAGTTGTAATATAACTCAATGGATTTAGTATCCATGACTTTCTTGTATCAATTGTTAATTATGCTTAGGTGTTTCTCTTGTGACCCAAGTACATGGGCTATACTTATTGCAATCATTAAAGTTTCTTGCTTACCTATCAAAAAATATTTTTGTGATGTCTTATGATCCATAATCATACCAAAAATAGCTAATGACACCTTCTTGGTGACGCTTTAGGTTTAATGATGAAGCCTGATCTGAGAAGAAAATTCTACCACATTATGATGATCCCACTGCAGCTGAGGTTTATTTTTGCTTTTACCCTTTGTGCTTTAGTTTTTTCCTGAGCTTAAGTTGCCTTTTGTTTTTAATTAAAATTACGTGGAGAAAATGTTGATCATGGACATTGGTCTTAAACTATGTGCTTAATGGACTCTTATTGTCAAGGAGTAACTCTGGATGAAAGTGGACATTTCTCTGATGAAGTAGAGAAGAAGCTCCAAGAGGTAAACTTGTTATTTCATGTACAATATATTAGAAAATAGAGGAAGAGAGTGGCTCTGTTTGAGGATGAGGAACTTCCTATGCAATAATCCCATTCTTCCTATACGCCATCTTTGTTTTTCCCCTACACTTGATTTGCACAGTTTGAATATTTGTGATGAAAGATGATTTTTAGCTTCTTTTCATGCCTGAATTATTTATTTCTTAAATCAAAATTTTCCTCGCTTATGAAGAATATATTTCCCTATGCCAGATCCATAAGAGGATCGAGGGTTCGTCCACAAATAATTACTTTGAAGATCTCAACTCATCTAGGAAGATCTCATCAGATTACTTTACTCAACAAAAAATGCTTCACTTTAAAAAGTCCAAGAAAAAAAAAATCCTTGTAGAAGAAATAGGAGCTGGATTTAGATGTCCTTCAATCAGAGGCTCCATCTGGTGGTTTGGGTGTTGAGGATCTTGGTTCCCATAAGGATGCAAGGAGGCAAGCCACAAGAGAGGAGCAAGAAAGAGCTGAGGCTGAATTGAGAAACAATGCATACCAGTCAACCTATGCAAAAGCTAATGAGGCATCGCCATGATAATGTATTCTTCCATTTCGAAAATTCTACTTAAGTTTGACACTTTTTTGGATGAACTGTTTCTGCTATTGACTATATCTGTGGACTGGGAATGACTACTCACCAGAAACAAACATTTTTGCTTTGGTTTTTATTTATTTATTTATTTATTTATAAGAATTTCAAATTTGATTTAAAAATCCGAAAGGCATAAACCAAGTACACCGGATGTATACAAGAGAAACACCTATTAAGTTCTTTGGTATTCTATTCACCTCTTTAGGATTACCTTGTTTGTAGGCATGTAAATATTACCAATTTGTTTACTTATCTGTTGCTTCAGTTACATCATTGTTCGAATTTATTTATATGATTTGCAGATAGATACAAAAGATATCCTTTTTATATGTGGTGGAGCATTTGTTGATCTTGAGAAAATCATTTCAGAGAGGTAATTATTTTTTTAGATTTTCCTTTACAGAGAATTCCTCTACCCTTCGTTTTATCTTTCCCTTCTAAGATATCCTTCATTTTTTCTCTTACACAAAACTAACCAGGCGTCAAGACTCTTCAATTGGTTTTGGAGCACCTGTTAGTGCAAACATGAGAACTGGTGGAGTAACCAATGCTGCAGTGACGTCATCCTTACTTCAGTCGGTGAGAAGCAAGACCCTTTAAAGTCATTGAAGTGGGAATTTAAAGTTTATATGTTTCTCTTATTTATATATATTTGTGCTTTGTCTATAGTTAAATTAGTCTTGTCCAGATTATAAAGTTGCTTTCTGCACCTTCAGGTTGAGAGTGCTGATCTTATAGCATATGGTCTCATACCGGAGTTTATTGGACGTTTTCCAATTTTAGTTAGTTTGTTAGCTTTAACTGAGGATCAACTTGTGCAGGTAATGCTGCATTGTACTTGTTTATTCTATTTTTTTTTTAATTTATTAATGTCTTGCTTGTTTAAAGCCACTGTATCCCGTAATTGGGTGCTTCTCTTGTGTGTATCTTTTGTACTTAAGTTGCCCCTCTTTTTGGTTTTAATGAAGATGACATTCACGAAAAAAAGAGAAGAAAAATAAAGCCTTGTATGTACATGGTTGGAACTGTACTGTGTGCTTGTCTTAAATGCATTTTTAAGATTAAGTGTGTGTGTGTGTTGTTTTTACAGTCAGATGTTAAAAACGGTGTGCTAAGCTTTCTCTGAAGCATCATGATATCGCATTACATTTTTTTTTAAAATTTCACAAGTATGCAAACGATTAATGGACAGGATATTGCTCCTATTTGGAACATATAAAATTTACTTGTGTTTTGCTGTGGTTGTACAGGTCCTCACAGAACCAAACAATGCTCTTGGTAAGCAGTACAAGAAATTGTTCGGATGAGCAATGTAAGCATTTTTTTCCCTACCATTATTGTGTCCTTCTCTCTCTCACTCTCTCTCTTCTTCCGAGCATAGCTTGGCTTCCTGGTGTTAATGATCCTTTCACCCAATTTCAGGTGAAGCTACATTTTACAGAGACATCATTGAGACTGATTGCCAAGAAAGCAATGGCAAAGAATACTGGTGCCAGGGGTTTAAGGGCCATACCGGAAAGCATTCAAATACGTTTATAAAATTTGATACATTATCTTTTTATATGTTTTTCATCATTACAGAAACATCTACCTTATCTTGAAGTCATTGCAAATAACACTGAAAATAATGAATGGTTCATAGTGTTGGAAACACAAATGAATGAATCTGGGAGGCTACATCAAAATAGGCTTATTGTATTACCTGTTAATAATGTTCTAGGAAAAGTAGAATGAGTTTCAGACCTTTCTTTTTAAACTTTCAACTGTTGTAATATATAAGTACAAAGTACTCGTATGTAGTTGTAATTATGTTTATGAGAGTTCTGTGTTGTAGCTATGAATATTTTGTAGACAGTATGTATAATGTTTATTATGAGCAAGAAAAAATTGTTAGAATATAGATGAAGCAATGTCCGTTTGTAGCTAAACTAAAAAATTCTTAAGTTATGAAACCTAGGAAAAATGTCAACTGAGCATGTGCATGGCATGTGTTGCTTTACTGGTATATATATATATATATCCACGTAATGCATTTAATTTGTACAAAAAGGTGCGGTGTGAAAGGATAAATATGCCTATCTGTCAGACCATCTCAGTAATTTTTTAATAAATCATTTATCTCAATATATCATAGGACATGATTGTTAACGACATTTCCCACCACTATCAAACATATCGTTGACTTGCAAGATGTAATAAAATGTCAGCATGATACGCCTGCAAACATTTCGATACTTAAGTCACTAAAGAGTCTCACTCAAACAATCAAGAATTTAAATCTAGATTGTCTTTGGAATTACCTGGTATATATAGAGGTTTCTCGTTGAATTAGATCAGCACTATAATAAGATCACACTCATGTGATGTCTATCTTGCATAATGTTTATCAGCCTAGAATATCTTTGAGTAACTGAAACAACCACGTATATGCATGAAATTCTTATCCTTCCATGCAAGGCGGCATGTAGATCCCTACTAGGTCTGAGTCCTCCAGTTTGGACTGTCTGATAGAGAGCCTTCTCCATTGAGCTGGAAGCACCAAATGGGCCCTTCATCTTCCCCACTAATTCCCTTCGCTCCAAGGCATGGGAAATTTATGTTGTGAAATCTTATTTTATTATATATATATTTTAAAAAACCATGTGAAACCTGTTATTGTTGTAGGTTAAATGGGTTTTCACATTTCAGACCCTTCTAACCACCTCCAAGCTCATCTCCAAACCATCGTTTACCCTACTATCCCATCATGTTTCTTTATCCCACCGCTTCCCGTTTTCAAGAAACAAGGGCACTCATGATTTACTGCTAACGTGGCAATGGTTACCATTCCACTCCCTTGTTAGGCCATGATGCCTACGACAGTTAACCTTTCGTATTTGCCTTTCAAATATATTTCCCTTGAGCCTTTCACTCTCCCCTCTTTCAGTACAATTTATGTGCCTTTCTGTTTGTGCTTTCTCTTTGACTCTTCTTTTTCCTTGCTTGTTCCTTCCTCTCCGTTCATTTGCTACTCTTCACCTCCTCCTTCCATGGCTAAACACGATGGCAGCTCTGCTCAATCGTTTACATCTTGAATATCCCAACTTTCGAGAGATATGGGTGGCTCTTAGCCCTCAGGCAGGGGGATTTGATAGCGATTTGGAAAGAATATCGCATTTCCAAAACGGCAGTACTGGACATTCCCCCACAAGGGTGTTGAGACGATAAGGGTTTCTTAGGCAAGGTCACTCTGACTGTGGCTATGTTGGCTCAAGGGTTAAGGCTTCTTTTATGTCGCCCTTTTCGCGACATCTTGAACCTCTTAGCTTGGCTCCTGCTCAGCTCCATCCCTTCACATTAAGGGCCTTAATGTGCGCCTGTATAGGTTTCGTATGGCCTTGGAGCCCCTTGGGGAATTTTATCCCGATTTGACCGCTCGAGCATTTTTGTCCTTCTACAACTTGAGGCCAGCTACCAAGGGTAACGTCATTAGCTTTCGTAAGAAAGAATTGGACGAGTAAGTTCTTGTTCATCACTGGCTAGGGCTGGGAGTTCCCTGCCTTTGAAACCCCCCAACGAGATTTTTCAGTTAGGGCTAATTGGGGCACACTTCCTAATGAAAAAGGTTTATGGGCAAGCATGGAGCCCATATCTGACTGAGAACTTGCCCAAATTGAAACTATTTGTTCCTGGGTTGAGGCTCACCCTAACCATCTTTGTACTGACTTCTTGCTAACCCCCTCCCACACCGATTGCTTCCTGTTGTCCCTCAATCATTCCCACGTTTAAGGGACTTATTCTTGATTCTGGCTGCAGTTCCCCCCTCTCTTCCAACGACATCCCCAAAAAAGGACAAGAAGGAAGGCCAAGCCGTGCAAGAGAAGAAAGATAAGAAGGGGCAAACCGAGAAAAAGGAAGAGAAAGAAAAGAAGGAGAAGAAAAGCAATAAAGAGAAGGAAAAAGAAGAAAGGAGACAACGAAAGAGGGCTCACTCTGAAGACACCCCTTCCCCTGCCCCAAAACAAAAAAGGATTCTAACGCCCTTAGAGGGCAACCATACCCAAACATCCACCCTGCCAGTTATTACTCCGCTCTCCGTCCTTGGCGTCTCTCTAGTGCGGTTGCACTCCCTTGGCCTGGGAGATGCTGAGGGTTTGACTAGCTTAGCCCTCTTTGATCTAGTTGCCATCTTCTAGCTCAAGACTCCCCAACAGGCACACACATTGGTGTCTAGTTCCATATTTGAGTTCCCCGTGTTCTAGGATCTAGTGGGGGAATGTGAGTTAGACACTGAGGTTGCCGCCGCCCTCAACCTGAACCCTATCGTGAGTGAAGGAGTTCGCCCACCTGTGACAGAAAGTCTTGTACATCCCCTAACTGGGAGTATGGGTGAAAACCAACCTATTGGTTCGGTTTTTTTCATCGAACCGACACCAACTGACCACTCATTTTGGGTGGTTTTGCCAATTGAGATCGGCCGTATAATGGGGGTCGAACCGATCGGAACTGACTCCAGTTAGTTCACAGTTGGTTCCTTGGTTTGGGCCGATTTGGGCTCCTTTTGAGAATTTATTTTTTTCCATTTTTTGGACTTTTTTTACTCAATCTATTAGTCAATATTCATCTCGTATTTTTAAAATCCATTACTAAAAACAATAAAACTAATTACTACTTAAGTAATTACTAATTAGAATTTAGTAATAATAACTAGTAATTACTAACTAATACTCTAATAAGTTAATAACTATTAACTACTAACTACTAAGTAATCAATAAAAATGTCCACTAGATGAGTAGATGTTTAATACAAATACAAACCAACACAAATTGTTTTAAGCAATAAGCAAGCAACTAACACAAATTAAAATTAAATTATGCCAAAATGAAAAATCTTAGATCTTCAATTCTTCATTCCATATTCAAAAACAATATTCAATCTTCAATAGTTGTGACGCCTGGTTGTGCTCTCAACTCTAAATAGATATGAAAAAAAATTAAGATTAAAAATCAAATATTAATAAATTTGGATAAAGAAAACTAAATAAAATTAAGTTATAAAAATAAATGAATATTGAATGAGAAAAACATTACCAGATTCTACAACAAGGCTCTCCACATTATCCATGGCCTCTCAAACATCAATTGGCACTGTTGACAGATGTCTCAACCAATTTTGAGTACAAATAAGCGCCTCAACTATTTTCGGAGCCAATGAATTCTAAAAATGATCAAGTACACGCTCTCCTATACTAAATGCTGACTCTGAGCCAATAATGGAAACATGCATGGCTAACAAATCTCGTACAATCCTCGCAAGTATAGAATAATTAACCTCATTTTGTTTCCACCAGATCAACAAATCAAAATATGAACTGAGTGCCTCACAACCATCTGATAAATACCGGTCCACCTTTGTTTTATAAGCTGTAGATTCAATCTCAGAATCTGGCTGATACCAATCTATGTACAATTGTGACTCGTGATAGGCTTCACTTTCTCTTACAGGTGTAGATGTTGGGCTGGGCACATGTTCTTGCCTACTCAAGGTGGAACCAAATGTAGTTTTATACTCATCATATAAGTCAAATAGTAACTGTCTCACATTAGACACCAACCTCTCAGCCCAAGTCTCATCATGAATTTTTCTCAAGTTGCAAGTGAGAAGCTCTAACTTATTTCGAGGATCAAGCACAACGGCAACCAACAAGAACAAGTTCAGCTTATCCAATGAACCCTAATACTTATCATATTTCGTTTTCATGCTTATGACCATATTCATCAAACAACTGTTGTCACTCTGATTCAGCCTAACCAACTCTTTTTGGAGCATGTAAATCTCCATAAAACTTATATTTGCTGTGACATGAAGGTACCCAAAAAATTGACAAGTGGCATCATAAAACATCTTAAAAAATTTCACAAAACCCACACTGTCTCCCACTCATCAGCTCTAGGAGGCCCTATGTGTCCCTTATTAAACTAATATAGAAAATTGTAATCCTCACTCTCCATCCGCCTAAAAGCCTTCTCAAATTTCTCAGCCGCATCCAACATCATGTAAGTTGAATTTCATTGGGTTTGCATATCAAGACACAACATTTTCTTACAATCAATTTTTTCTTTTTTCTGCACGTTTCTTAAACTTGTCTAATCTAGTAGGGGAGGAGCGCACATATCTAATCGCATTTTTAACCATTGTGATGGCGTCATTACACTCATTTAAACTCTCATTCATGACAAGATTTAAAATATGAGCACATCTCAGATGAATATACTTCCCACCCAACACATTCCCTGTCAAAAAATGCTTCAAGTAGGAAATTGCAATATCATTTGAGCTAGCATTATCAACAGTCACAGTAAATATCTTATTAATGCCCCAATCAAGGAGGCACGATTCAATATATCTCCCAATTATATCCCCTCGATGATTAGGGATTAAACAAAAATTAATGATTTTTTTTTCTACTTCCAATCATTATCAATGAAATTGATAGCTAGACACACATAATTTAGATTTTGTAACAATGTCCATGTATTGGTAGTCAATGAAATCTCATCCCTCCATCTTTAAACAACTTTTAAAGTTTGGCCTTTTTAGATGTAAACAATTTCATAAAGTCTCTTGCAACTGTGACATGGCATGGCATTTTAAATTTTGGTTCAAGCAACTAAACCAACTTCCTAAATCTTTGTCCTTCAAAAATTTTAAATGGCAATTCATCAATAATTACCATCTCTGCAATGGCCAATCTCACAGCCTATTCACTATATTTGTGAGTTACAAGATTCCTTACCACGCTATTATCACTCTCTCCAATCCTCTCTTCAGGTGTTGTCTCACCCGTAAATGTTTTTTGGTATCTATCTAGAGGCCCGTGTTTATAAAGATTTTTTGGACATGTAGATAGGTAGTTTTGCATTGTTGAAGTCCCATTCCTCTTTGAGTGGCAAGCGTAAATCTTACCACAATAGTTACACTTAGCCTTAGGATCATCTATGTGACAACGCTCAACTTTTGTCAAATGGTCCCAAACAATTGACTGGTCCTTCCCCTTCCGTTTTTTAGAAAGCGGACAAGTACTACTATTATGGATACTTGAAGGTTTTGGTGTTTGGGTCTCTTCTAAATTAACGATTTGTTCATCATTATCAAGATCAATTGGAGTTGACAAGGAATCCATCTAACAAGTGAAAAATTAAATTCATAATTAATTAACAAACATATTTAACATTTAAAGATTTTTCTCAAACATTTAATTTAAAAAAACTAAGATTTTTTTACATACATATAGCCCAACACAATACATTGAAATTTTGAACATGGTAATAATAATTTTTCTCTAATACAATAATAATTAAATAATACACTGAATATGGTAATATAAAGATTTTTCTCTAACATTTAATTTAAAAATACTAAGATATTTTTACATACATACAGCCCAACATAATACACTGAAGTTCTAACAATCTACATACTAAGTCATTGACAATGAAGATGAATTTAATTTTAAAAAATTAAGATATTTTTACATATAAGATACATATTACATACGGCCCAACATAATTTTTCTCCAACAATCTACACCGAAGGTTAGAACATGGTAAATTGGTAATAATAGTTTTTCTCCAACAATCTACATACTTATAGCAAAAAATCATAAATTTAAAAATCATAAATTTGAAAATCATAAATTTGAAAATCATAATAACTTAATAAGCATTAAGCAAGATGTATTTCTTTTTTCTTACCCACTGCAAAATGTAGAAAGGGAACTGTTGAGATGATGGGCGGTGTCGTCGAGGCTCGAAGTGGAGACTGGGATTGGGAATCTCAGCGACGCAGAGGTGAGAGGCTGGGAATCGTTGACTGCTGACGTAGAGGAGAGGAGGGAACTGAGTGCCTTTGCCGAGTGGGAAGAAGTGGGAAATCGAAAGGGGAAAGGGGGACTTTTACCCTAAAGCCAAACGGCGCCATTCATATTGTTTTTTCAGTGTTAAAGGGCTCAAAATGACGTCGTTTCTATATATGTATAAAAGGAAAAAAAAAACTTATATAAGAATCGGTCGGTTGGTTCAGCGGTTTTTCGCATAGAAGAACCGAAACCAAACTTGCCAACGTCGGTTCCTATATATTTCACTAGACTACCAACCGGTTTTTCGTTGGTTTTGACCGGTTTCGACATTTTGCGATTGGTTTCCATCGGTGGATGTCGGTTTTTTGGTTTTAGGTACACCCCTAACTAGGAGTGTGCATGGTGAACCAGTGAGTGCCTTCCCAATTGGAGGGGCGGATACTGCTCCCGCACATATAGAAGACCTAGGCGGTAAGGATGGAAACCTAGGCAGTGTGATTAGCAGGATGTCCCCTTGCCATGAGGAAGTGTGCAAAGAAGTGTGCGAAGAAGTGAAGGCCAGCAACCCCTTCTTAGAGACTCCTCCACCCACTGTTTCTGGGGGCACTACCCCTTTGCTAAATGTTTGTAACGAGTGCCTCTCCATTCCTTTCCTCTTCAGCCCATCTTTTGGTGGAAATACTGAGTCTCTTCTTATCGAGGACTTGGGTGGTCCGAGGAGAGAAGACGCCCGCTTAATTGATACTGACTTGGCATATACCAAGGCCACCTACCCATCTATGGGCCTTGAGTGCTCCCTAGAAGGAGTGGCAGATTTACACCAAGACTTGACAGGATTTCTCTGCCCGGGGGTGTCCATGGTCCTAAAGAGATCAATATTTATTTAACTAAAAATCTTATTTTACACGAAAGAAATCACTAAAATATTTTTAAATTATTTACATAAAAGTAATTTATGAATTCATAAATATTTTAATTCTCTGTAAATCATAATATATAATATATACACATTTTTTATATTTTAAACATGATAACAAATTAATGGAAAAAATATTTCTTACTTTAATATTTTTGACCTTTTTAACAATATAATATTATAATTAAACAATCTCGTTCAAACATTTGTTTAAGCATTCAAATGAAGTATGTTCCGTTCGAACAGGTTTAAAAAATCCCAGCCATTTTTAATTTAATTTTCCACCAAACCATCTGTTCGAATGAATAAATGTTGTGTTCAAACTTGTCTGAACAAAATATGTGTAGTTCAAACGAACTTGCAGCCTTCTCGCCAAATTTTCCCACCAAATCTCTCTCGTTCGAATAAAAACATTTAAGTTCGAATGGTTTTGAACTTTCCTTGTTGAAATAAATTATTTTCCCACCAATATTATTATTCGAACAGATTATATACCATTCGAACGGTCATTAATTCCCTATTCGAACCGAATTTTTGCAATTCTAACAGTTTTGACTTTTTGAGACAATCTAAATCGTCACTAAAAATCAAGTTCGAACAGATATTTAGCCGTTCAAATGGATTTATAAAGTCATCCATGTTTTGAGGCAAAATTTAAATTTTGTTTCCAATACTTACTTTTAGGTATGAAATTTAGTTCGCCCTTAAAAGTAAAATTTCTTACCGTGATGCTAGCTTGTAAGAAATTGAAACCGTTAGAATAATTAGAATAGAATAATTGGAAAAATGGTTAACGTCGTAAAATTAAGAAAGTATTTAGAGAATTACAATATAGGTAATATTTTTTATTTGAAGGGACAATATAGGTAACATTGGATAATAAGGATTTACATTTAAAATTATATCAATTAGCTGGCATGATTCACTTGTATATAAAATGTACTTAAGACCATTGGATTCTTAAGAAAAAAAAAATCAGAGAGAAAGTATTTGTAAAGGAAATGGTTTTAAAGTTTTGGGATATTTTCCTGCCTGAGTGGATAAGTTTTGTGGTCATGATGTCTCTTACCCAACATGAAGAATCCTTCATACAATTTACCTCGTGGGTTTTTATCACACAACGGGAGAAAATACTAATTATCAATTAATGAGGACCTTTTTCTTTTGGTAATAATGGAGTAACTTTTTCTATTTGTGAAATATACGTCCCTACTGATTGTGTTAAGTTTGGTGGAAATCTAGGATTGTGTTAAGTTAGGTGGAAATAGATTGACTTCTTTATAAATAATAATGAGTTGAGATGGTAGAATGAGTTTTACGAAATTTACTTAAAATAAGTTTAGATATATTTAGATATTAAGATGAATTTAGATATATTTATAAAAAATTAAAAAAATTATATATTTTACGTGTAACAAAGTGTTAAATTAAAAAAAAAATAGGTCTTATATATAAAAAATTTTTAAATTAAAATAAATTTAATGATTTGAACTTAACAAATTTTACTTAAAATTAAATTGAAGTTAACGCACTTAGTACGAAAGAATTAGGCCTTAGTACGACACTTGTAATGCATTTTGAAAAGATGTGTATGGAGACCACATGCGACTGTTGGTCCAATTGCCGTGTAGGTCTCATCACAGTCACATGTTGATGACGTCCCTACTTTGTATATGATTTGCAGATAAGATGCAGCCGTTTCGCCACTACCGTCTTTTCCATGCAAATCACATTAGCGTCCTTTCACCAAAATTTTATATTAATAGTTGAAAAAGCTACCAAGCTGTGCTGTATACAGTTTATAAAGTTCTTTCCATGCAAATCAATAATATTGCCGATTATATAATATTGTTATCATCATAGTAAACGATAGTCTTATTAATTAAATTACTGATTTGCATATTTATTAGAGGACATCCATGATGCTAAAGATGGAGAAAATGGAATATCCATGCCCGGAGGGATGGCTACTGAGAGAACTGGACCTCCAAATTTTCATTGAAAATGAAAATATTTTGAGAGAAAGCTGCTTGGGTAGGATTGGACAGTGAGATGAAACTTTTTAGTTTTAGATTAAAGTTTAAAATATTATTTTTTTAATATTATTATTTTTTTAAAATTTAAAAAAATTAAATTCGGATTAAAAAAATTAAATTGTTTATTTTATTTTGTGTGTGAATTTGAAGAAGTTATAACAATTAGATTACATGATATGAAAATGTTGTGTCTCATCCTACTTACTTACGTACCCATCTTTCTTAAGGTTTTTGTATATGAAAATCTCTCCATATAGAAATTATTTTTGTTGCCGAACACATAATAATATAAAAGGAAATAATAGGACTAACTACTAATTAATTGAAGCTAATTGAAATATGGTACCAAAAATATCCCATTAAAGACGACATTATTTCATTTTGTATCTGTCGTGGGTAGGTTCATAACAAAAAACGCATCAACCCCTTAAAGCAATAACCTGACAATGGCTGCAGCCACAGATGAGACATCCTGCATGAATTTGTTACTTTCAGTGAGAGGCGAGAAACTGCTTTCACATGATTCGGTCTCGGCGCCAGCATCATTTGCAGCTTGCTCAGCAAATTTAGGATTACCTTTCTGCAAAGCTTCATTGGCTTCAGGGATAAGAACCTCTAACACAAAATCGTATAGGTCTGCACAAGAGCTTAAGCCACGCCTTACATCTCCTTTTAGGTTGCCCCGGAGAAGCGTCTTAATATAGTTCTTAGTTCCAGTTGCCTTGGCCTTGAGTACATCAACCAAGATGAGAGCCAGCCCTGTGACGTCTGCCTTGGAACTTCGAGAGTCTGATTCAAGAATAGATACACAAAGATTGTATAGGGGCGTATGCTTGCATGTTTGCTCAATCAATGTGACATCCATTGGCTGCACCGCGCCTTGGCTTGCCGGTAGATATATGGTCTGAAGAAAAGCTTGAACAAGAAAGATGAGCAACAAAAGTTTCATATTTTTAGATCAGGAAAAGAAGATGGGGCAAAAGGTTGTAAAGAAATGCTAAGAGCTAGATGATTATCATTCTTCAGAGTGCGAGCTCCTTTTATAGGCCAGGAGTATGGGGCCAGTACGTACCTATTGCAGAAGTAAAATTAAGTCAGCAAATGTTTCCAATCTGCTAAGGATACTCTTGCCATATAAGGTTACAACTCATTAATCATGCACAACAGTCAACAAAACGTTCATCTTAATTCATGCACCAAAGCTGCGGTGGAAGGAAAGTCAAGATACTGTATTTAGTATTTAGTCTAATTAGGCTATTAATTATTCAGAATCTTACAGTCTTGATTGTAATTTATTGATAATTTTCTCTCTCTTTTTTATTTATTTATTTTTAAACTGAATTTATTATTCACATTAATTTCTGATTACATTTATAATAAAGCACCGAATCCTCTAGGCCATATTTCAAGCAAGCTGAGGAGAATTCCATTCCCAGCTAGCTAGCTAGCTTACGTTATTTTCTGCAAGGTTTACAAACCTTAATTATCACAACTATTATGATTTATGAGCGTTAAAGGTAAGAAACGCTCTAACAAAATGAAATCCTCGTGTGCTCGACAAAAAATAGTAACAGAAAAATTCTTGCTTTGAACATGAACACGATCATGAGTCAATCCACGTTTTCCTTGCTGCACAAGGGTCGACACTTTTACCACATGAGCACACTGTGCCAGATCACTGGTGTCGGGGATAATAGAGGGTTACTTACCGTTTAAATGACTCTCTTCATATTTCACGTGATTTATTTAGAAAAATACAAACACAAAAATAGTAGAGGAAATTTTGAATTTCAATCTTCTTCTTTATGTATTTTTGGACGCATATATTTTTATTTTAAATATATATATTTTTTTAATAAACTACCCGGCACCATTGTCACGTCAAGACGGCCATTTGAATGGCAACTCTATAATATTGCCAGGGATCATTTGGAAATTAATATGAGCCAAAAGGTCTTTAATTTGTGCATTGATATTCATTTAAATAAGATTAAAAGAGAAATGCAAATTAATGCTAGCTTGTAAGAAATCGAAACCGTTAGAATAATTATAATTGAATAATTGGAAAAATGGTTAACGTGAGAAAATTAAGAAAATATTTAGAGAATTAATACAATATAGGTAATATATATATATATTGAAGGGACAATATAGGTAATATTGGATAATAAGGATTTACATTTAAAATGATAGCAATTAATTAGCTGGCATGATTCACTTGTATATAAATTAATATTGGATTCTTAAGAGAGAAAAAAAAACAATCAGAGGGAAAGTATTTGACAAAGGAAATGGTGATAAAGTTTTGGGGAATTTTCCTGCCTTGAGTGGATAAGTTTTGGGGTCATGACGTTGATCTCTTACCCCAAATGAAGAATCCTTCGTACAATTTACCTTGTGGGTTTTTATCACACGCACTAATTGACAATTAATTAAGACTTATTTTTTTGTAATAATGAAGCGCCTTTTTTATCTTTAAATAATAGTTTTTTTTTTATTATTGAGCACTTTATATATTGTAATGAACTAAAATAATGAAGTAAAAAATAAAATTTACTCAAAATGAGTTTATATGTATTTAAATATTAAGATAAGTTTAAATATATTTATAAAAAATTAAAAAAATTATAAATTTTAAATAAATTTAATGATACGAGAATTAGATATTTAAATATTAAATTTAATTTAAAACTAAACGAATTGATTTCAATCCGGCTTAATGCACCTATTACGAAAGAATTAGGCCTGACTACGACACTTGGAATGCACTTTGAAAAGCTTTGTGTGGAGACCACATGCTACTGTTGCTCCAATTGTCGTATAGGCCTCATCACAGTCACATGTTGATGACGTTCCTACTTTTTATATGATTGCAGATCAGGTTACCGTCGTTTCCATGCAAATCACATTAGCGTCCTTTCACCTAAATTTTATATTAATAGTGGGAAAAGCTAGCAAGCTGTGATGTATATAGTTTCAAAGTTCTTTCCAAGCCGCCCACCATGCCTTGACAAGCCGTGAAGGGCTCATGGTTGATGCTCTGACACGGCCATGGGCAAGGCTGGATAGCCCCACAAGCATGTCATGGCCGCAACCAATAATATTGCCGTGTAAGAGATCAAAATGAATCTTGGATGTATGGAAGCCGATGATTAATGTTCATCCACTCAAGCAAACAGACAAGAGTTTTTACTTTTTAGAAAGCAGGCCAGCTCCAACCAGCGAGAACAACGACATTAATGATGAGATCAGAGTAAATCATGTTGACAAGAACATATATATCCACGTAATGCATTAAATTTGTACAAAACGGTGCGGTGTGAAGGGATATATATGCCTGTCTGTCATACCATCTTATATATAAATGTACTTTTTTAATAAATCATTGATTAAAGGCTAAAGCTGTTCGGTTATTGGTGAAATGTATTTGTACCAGAAAAAGAAACTTTTCAGATTAAGAAGGTCTTCTTTTTGAAGAAAAGATAATGGTCGATAAGGTGTCGGGATTGATTCTCTCTCGCTCAGTGGCGGAGCCACGTTGGGGGCGGGGGACCCCTCCATTATCTTTAATCTGATATAAAAATTATTTTTAATCTCTCTAAAAATTATTTTAACCCCTCCATAAAATTTAATCTGATATAAAAATGAAATAAATAAAACACATCTCATATAAAATAAAATACATAATTTTTATTATAAATAAAAAAATTCTAATTATAACTAGTAGTATTTCTAACCTTATTCCATTGTCTATATTAAAAGAGAAATAGTTAAAAATTTTGATTTAGATTTAATACTTGATGATTTTTTTTGTTTAATATATTTGTATGAATGTATTTATATTATTTCAATGATATATTGTTATTGACATATCAAATATTTTTTTAATACATAAGTTATATTAAATATATTTTATTTATATTATAAATTTTTCTATCAAATTATTATATATCATAAAAAAATTATATAAAAATAAAATAAAAAATATTTTATATATATTGTTATAATTATATTTGGCCCCCCCTAAAATAAAATCCTGGCTCCGCCACTGCTCTCGCTGGCGCTTCTTTCATAAGTGGCATGACATAATTATAATGGAGTGCGTAAAAAATACGTAAAAGTGATATTATATATAGAAAAATCTATTCTAATTCTAAAATATTCAAACAGAGCTTGTTCTAAAGAGGATAAACTTAAACAACAAGGGATGACGTGCCGTGTGAGACCAGCATATGTGTCAGCAACCCTTGTGTGGCCCACGGCCAAGCCACCCACCATGCCTTGACAAGCCATGAAGGGCTCATGGTTGATGCCCTAACACAGCCATGGGCAAGGCTGGACAGCCCCACAAGCATGCTATGGCCCCTGCCATGGCACGCCCAAGACGCCCCACAAGGCTAGTGAGCAAACTAGCCACATGCATAGCACACAGCCCATGCACAGGGCCAGCAGCACACCCATGCATAAGGCCAGTAGCACGCATAGCGTGCAAGCCATGTGCAGGGCCACCAGCACACCCAACGCACAGCCCATGCACGTGCCCCTGCACGGGCACCAAGCCAACGCCCAGACCCACGCCTGGGCCATGCCACCCGCACCACTCCAGCCAGGTCAACCAAACCCTGGCCATGCTGCACAGCACCTGGACCATACCACCACCACGACGCCAACTAGGCCAACCAAGTCATGCCACGCAGCACAAGGGCCTTGCCACCAACACCAAGCCACCCTATGCCACCACGGATCCAACCATGCCAAGGACCACTTGGAGGCCATCCAAGACCTTATTTCCTTATTTCATTTATGCTTTGACTATAAATATGGTACTTAGCCATTGTATGAAAAACTTTTGACATTTTGAACATTTGGCTTGTGAACACTTGTGGGTTTTTGAGGAACCATTCGGTGCTTTGCGCTTGGGCTCTTGTGGGTACAATCCGTGAATCCCAAAGAGAGAAACACTTCATGCAATTCGTGAATTGAAGTGGTTCACACTATCCTTTCATCTTTTGAATGCAATTCGTGAATCCCAAGAGATAGAACACTTCTTGCAATCCGTGAATAGAAGAGGTTCAATGTATCCAATACTTTGTGTTTTATGCATTCATCTTGCATTTTCATCCATTATCATACTCCATTGTTATATTGCTTTATCCTCCATTATCATTTTCGTGTATGCCATTGTTCTTCATGTTCTTGCCTTGTTCATGACCATTCTTGAGTTTTCCCACTGTCCAAACATTTCCAAACACATCCAACACCCATACATGGCCTAACCAATCCTCCCACGCCTTGCTTGCCCAAGCTTTGAGTTGTCCATTGCCCTTAAACTGTAGCCACCAACCTTCCAAACCCTAGCCCCCACTTGCCATCCAACCTAGTTCCCATTTCCACAAACCCGAGCCCACTTACCTAAAAGGGTCACTAGACAACCTCACTTTACCTTAAGTAAAGTTGTCTCCACCCATTTCGGGAAACCCTAGCCATCCACCAAAAAAACACCCTAGACACCCTCCTTTCACTCTAGCTAAAGTTGCCCCTTTCAAATAAGGAAACCCAAGCTACCCCCTCTCACCAATGGAAACCCTAGTCCACCCAACCCTAGCCGCCACCTAAGAGTGGTAACTACCCATCTTGCCTTTCCACTAGCCAAAGTTGTCCCTTACCATTCGGGAAACCCTACCTTCCCACCACTCTCGTGCCTTTAGTCTCTTAACCCTAGATGCCCCAACACCCCACAGATTCCTTTCACCACTTAACCCTAGCCGCCCACTAAAGAGGCATGCTAGACACCCTCCTCCTTGATAAGTTGCACCCTTTCAAACAAGGAAACCTTAGATGCCCCAATACCCCACAGATACCCTTGCCACTTAACCCTAGCCGCCCACTAAAGAGGCATCCTAGACACCCTTCTTTTCCCTTCTTGACAAGTTGTCCCCTTCCAAATACGAAAACCCTAGACCCTCCACCACACCAACGGTCACACTAGCCAACCAACCCTTGACTCTTCACCCTACACGTGTTGCCCTAGCCATCCCAAACCGAACCTCTCTTCCTCCTTCCACCCTTAGCTCAAACCACTCGACCATACACTCAAGAACCACCATAGCCACGCCACCTTGTGCTTCCATGCACTACATGCATCTTTTCACTTAGGCTACCCCATTACACCACCATAATCGTCCCTTCCACCACTTAAACATCAAAACTTCATCAACCTAAGACTCACCATTGTGGTGCAAGCTCAAGCCCAAGCAAGCTAGCTAGGCTCATTCGGTCACCATCACAATAAGGCAAGCTTGGAACCCTTAATGTTTAGGGACTAGACCGAGATCCCTAACAATATGACTGTAACACCACACAATGACAAGGCTCGTGTACCAGTGAAATGGAGGAGGCATGAAGGACAAAATGAGGTGGTTAGTCTCATATGTTACGCTTGCAGAGAAAAGATGCATGGCAGAACTAAACTCCAATGTGAAAACAAAAAAGAGAAACAAATTAAAATAAAGAGAAAAAGAGAGGGGAGAGAGGAGGAGGAGAAGCTTCTTCAACTGGGAGGAAGGGGTGAGAGCTCTTCTCTGGGGAGCGTTATGGTTGAAAATGGAAAAAAACCTTTTACTCCGGGGGAAGACGAGAACTACCATTTTCTAATTTGATTTGTTGTGGTCTAAGAATTGAGTCTTGAAAACTAGTACTTGTTTCTTACATTGATTAAGACCACGTAAACGTGGTCTTACCCCTACTCCATTCAGACCTTCCAAGGAAGTCATTGCAATATAGCTCCGGGAACTTCTAAATCTGAAGCATCACTTGACCATTCGAATGAATTACATACTTCCCTCACACAAATCATTTCAGAAAAAGCATTGACACATCATTTGGAAAATTTGCAATTTAATTGAATATTTGAGTTTACAACTTTGACTACGCTAATCTCACTCAAGACTAACCTCTAACTTTCAGCTTCTGCCATTTCTCCTCTTTAGTGGCAGACAAGCTAAAATAAACATGTACCTCCAAGTTTGGAACAAGTTGAAGAATGCGTTTGTTAGCACGTACACCAGACAAGCTCTTCCGGCTAGTTTCATTGACATCCCTTAGGAAGTATGGGTTTAATACATCCACATTCTACATCTCATAGGCTCAGCAGCTCAAAAATCTCAATAATCAATGGCAAAGCAGAAAAAGGTTTATTCATATTATGTCAAGTATGAAACAACATTAGACGCAAAACGGTGTAACTACATGTAAGCAAAGCAGAGACCAGGGTACTAGAAACATGCAAGTAAATATTCGAGAGGAAAAAAAAAAGTTAAAAATGGAAATCTGAAAATGTTTAAAATCTTTCAACAGACAGGAGCAGTAAGCATTGAGTCAATTTGTCGCATAGCATCAATACTCACTTCAGAACAGATGACACCTTAAGCTGCGCATATGGGAGATCAATTGAGATCCCATCAAATTCAAACCGAATTAGAGGAACTTTTGCATCCTTTACACAGTGGATCTCTGATACTTCAGGTCTGCTTTTAAGCACGTTGTGCAGAACAATAAAAAAGTCCTCCTGCTTAAGTTGCATTAATTGAAAACTGAGGCAATTATCATGCCACCCAAAATCAAAGATATCTTATGCAGCGCAACAGGTACTTACTGCCATCGTTGCAAAGAAAGGGCCAACACATAAAGCATCAATGTCGGATTCCGAACCATGAACCTGAATAAATATATTTTAAATAAAAATCTATATCAGTTAATAAGAAGCAGAATTAGAAACTCTACAGCTCCAGTGGCATCCCGCAATACCAAGCATAAAATACTATTGAATCCTTCACGTTGAAAATTATGGACTAAATTGGGTTTTCTACTCCTGAATGATTAAGCCATCCGACCTTCCCAAAGTACCATACCAGACTCTGTCTTTGAAAAAGATTATAAAACAAGCTCATCCAAACAAGATGTGGAACATGGCCAAGAAGAGTCTAGAAAATTATCCATATTATAATTTGGTTTATCTACAATCTTTCATTTCCAAAGGCAGAGACTTTACAACTACTAAATCAATCTTAAATAACTTTAAAAAGAACAAACAAAAAAATCAAAATAAAACAAAACTTTCTAGAAGTTCAAACCTAATCAGCTCCAAACCATAGGATTTTCAATTCATCACATTATCAACATCTTATATGTGTAGTAGCATAAGCGCAAGCGTATAAAATGTTAGGAAAAAGAAAAGGCAAAAAAATAAAAAAGAGAGAAGGAAAAATCTTACTCCGAGGCCATATGATCTACAAGTCAAAATTGTGGCACAGGTAGCACAGCAATTTTCTCTTTTGGAAAACGACGTTGCCATGCAACCTTCTTAATCCATGTCAAAACTATCTGCATGTTCATTTGAGATATCAAAAGATTTTACAAGACAAATAAGATATTAAATTATCAAAGCTTCAATGCCATGATCACTACAGAACAAGGACTACATACAAGAAACTAAATTTATGGTTGAAACTGCTGCTCCAGGTACATTCATCTAGACAAAACAGATAAAAATCTGACAAAAGGTTCTGAACAATTATTGCAGAGATGCCCCCATTACACGACAATTGAGCACTATTATAAATGAAGAAAGAGAATAAACTAACCCTTCAACAATACATTGACAATGGCTTTGGCCACTTCAGAGAGATTCTCAACAAGATTGTTCCGATCAGTCACTGGCGAGTCGGTTGAACCGGAGAACTTCTTCTCGCATGTTTCGGCCTCCTTGGCAGCATCGGCAATGCCATAGTTAGCGAACTTGTACTCACCTTTACTCAAAGCATCTAGTGCTTGTGGGAGAGTATACTTCACAACTTGGATGTATAGTTCTGCACAGTAAGCCAAGGATCGCTCTAGCTCTGGCTCTGGGGCCTGCTTAATCAGTCCCTCGATGTAATTCAGTTCCTCTGTTGCACATGCCAAGAGGATATCGCCCCTGATTTGGGCTAGACCTTTGGCATCTGCATTTGAGCTTTGAGGGTTGGACTGCAGATATGAGAGGCAAAGGTCATAGTGGGGTGTTTGCTTGTATATTTCCTCTCAAATTGTCACTTTCATTCAATGGAAGGATGGAGCATCGGGTTAATGGAGGAAAAATGGGGGAAAGAGCAACAAGAAGAAGAAAGATGGAGATTGGAGAGATTGAATTCCTCATTAGATCCTTTCATTTTAAGGAAATTTCCTATATAATTTGATTGTCGAGTTTGTTTTTTCCACCCAAGCTCGTTCTAAACCTTATTTATTTCAAGCTCAATCAGTTCGGATGCACCAATTTTATATATATATATATATTTTTTATTTTTTTTTTGTATAAATTAATGTCCACATCGTTGCAGGAAATCTTAACAGCTGGTAGATGAATCTTAAGTCGGCCTTAATCTGTCCAACAAAGTAGGATTTGTTGTCCTCTAAATCTGTTGGTCAGAAAACTTTTTTCAAGGATGTTTTCCCTGCTATTCAGGTATCTGCACGTGAAAGCTGCAGACTATAGGATCCAAACCAGTTATAATATTAACCAAAAAAAAAAAAAGAGAGAAAACCGTTATACTCGTGTATTTCTATGTGGTCTGATGTCCTCTTTGTGAAATGAAAAAAAGAAAAAAAGAAAATCAAGTCGGATGAGAGATACAATTCCCAGCATTGCATATCTACCAAGAAAAATTCTTGCTTGTTGGATACTTGGGGACATGGACTGGGACCAATGATAGAAAATAAAAGAGAAAATGATAAACTTTTTAACAGCATTCACTTACACCCCTGTTTTTGGATGACAAAAGAAATACATGCACACTGCACAGAGTCTTTATACTTGACTAAAAGAGATACGTGATACAAAACTGGGAGCACAATGACTATTGTAAATGTTGACCACCTAAGAGCATTGGCAATGAATTCTTTATCTTTATATATAAAATTACATCTTTTGAAAATTGATTTTGAATATGAAGAAAAATTCATACATTGAATTATGTATTTTTTGACCAAATAATAATAAAATATTATTATTAAAGAAGAGAAGAGAAAAGCGAAAAAAAAAGAGAAAAAAGAAAAGAGAGAGCCATTTGGTTTCTAGAGAGAGAAAAAATAATAAAAATATTATTTGAAGATGAAAATGAGTTCTTTATCTTTGAATAAGAACTGTACATATTTATTTATAATTTTACGTATGCATAAACCAATGCAGATGATTTTAAGGGCATATTCTTCAAATTCAAGGATGAAGATAAATAACCCATTGCCAATACTCTAAGAGTGAAAATAATTAAAAGGGCTACTCTACACCAAGACTCTGCACCGTCCAAATCTCATGCTCTGCACCGTCTTATAAGTTGCAGATTAAACATAGTTGCTGCAGTTCACTATTTGTCATCAATATTGGTTGATATTTAGTAGATATTTAGTATAACTTCTCCTATAAAAGGAGAGCTCTGATATGTGAAGTGTGTGTATGCAAAATCAGAGAGTGGACGTGAGAAAATTTTGAGTGTTTGTAATCTCATACAAACATATTGAATTTTGGCTCCAGTTGACGTATGCAAATTGCTGAACTACTTAAATATCGTCTTGTGTGATTCTTGGACAGTTTTGTGTGCAATAATTGATATCAAAGCTTTGGTTTGCACTGTCCAGAAATCGCGTTGATCGAAATCAACATTTGACAACTCCAGAGCATTCCTCGCGTTAAGACGAATCCGTTACCGTAAACGGAATTGAAAACGGAGGTCGGAGAAGCCCACACGCTCCCCGAGAAGTCGGAGCATGATCCACGTATCCCACTTGTAGCTGAAGGTTGAAGATGACTGAAGTGCACGTGCCCCCACACGCATCTCGAGGTTGAGGACACGTGAGAAGCACGCACCCCCACGCACCCTAAGAAGCCTCTGCGCATGTACGCCATGCGCCTCACGCGCCCTAGACACCCTGCCTCAGCGTGTGTATCCCACATGCCAGACAATCAGAACCGTTCGATTTCCAGATCCTTTTTTGGGCTTGATCTAAGCCATTTTGAATCCGATTTCAACTATAAAATAGTATTTTCTAACTATTTGGATTATTCTGGACTCATCTGTACTGTTAGAATTTTAAAATTTATTTTCTAAACTTTTCTAAATTCATATGAAAGGTTCTGGAGGAGATAAGAACTCTGAAATGCCAGCAGCTCTAGGCGTAGGTCCACAGTTTCGAATGCCAATTTTGAAGTTGAGAAGTTCGATGTGTTGAACCCAAGGTTTCAAGTCTTGTATAATTATACATCTACACATGGATTTTGATGATAACAAATTAATTCAAAGAATAAAGGAGTATCAATCTCAAGTTGTCCACACAATGGAATCAAGCACATCAAGGAACCAAGCATAAGCAAGAAGGGAACAAATTCACATTAAAGTCATAGAGTAATATTGTAAATCTCTTAAAAATTTGAAATTAGAATTAAGGCTCAAAAATTAATATTTTATCATAAAGCATTAAAATACATTTTTCACATGTGCATAAATATTTTGAAAATTAAATTTGAAAATTTTGAAAGATAATTTATTATCATCTTTCACATATGCATGCCATGATTAAAGGTTTGAATTTTCAAAATATTAAAGATGATTGATTGTCATCTTTCACATGTGCATGTTTTATTTGAATATTTTCAAAAGTGATTGATACTTTTCTTGACTTATACAAAAGTAAGATGCCTTTGTTTGAAAATTTTGAAAAGTAAAGTGTGCTCCTTTTGTCATATGCAAAAAGTAAAAGATTAGGTTTGAATTTTTTGAAAAGTAAAGTGTGCTCATTTTGTCACATGCAAAAAGTAAAAAGATTAGGTTTGAATTTTTGAAAAGTGAATGATGATGTCTTTGACATGTGAATCTTTTTAAAATTTGAATATGAACTCTCATATGCCTATAAATAGATCATTTGAGAGCTTCACATTCACAACACCAAGAGCATACAACTCTCATTCAAAGCTTTCATTCTCTCTTCTCTAAGCATTGAGCCTTAATTCTTTTTCATTTTGAGAGATATAGTTTGTGCTGTATTGTTCTTATTTCACTCATTGAGGAGTGTTTTCTGATATCCTACCCACTATCAATTCTTGTATCAGTAAAAGGGTGTGTACAACCCTTGTGCGTGTAGAAAGTGTTCTACACAGGGAATCGTTGAATCACCACGTGTAAGGTGATTGCAAGTGTAGAGGGTGTTCTACACGGATCCTTTGTAGCGGTGTTGTTCAAAGGTGTAATAGGTTTCTATCTCCACCTGAAAGAGATTGAATAGTGAATTCGAGGATCCTCAAGGGGTAGCTTGAGGCGAGGACGTAGGCAGTGGGGCCGAATCTCGTTAACATACTGAGTTTGTTTCTCTCTTACCCTTACTCTTTATATTTATTGTTGTTTCATATTTTGTTTATATTTTATATTGTATATTTGATTTATAATTGTTATCTTTTTTAAATACAACTCAATTCACCCATCCTCTTGTGTTAGTCATTTGGGCAACACGATGGAACTAGCAACTTTGGCATGTGGCACTGCAAAGTGATAGGCATTTTGATCCAACAAGAGTTAGATATCGTGTTAGAAGAAAAATCAGATGATATGACTAAAAATGATTGGATGAAACTTAATACCCAAGCTTGTAGCACAAATTACAATCCGTTTGTGCCTTACCAAAGATCAGAAATACTTTGTCATGAGAGAGACAAATGCAAGTAAATTTTGATAGAAATTGAAAGATAAGTTCATGAAAAAGAGTATTGAGAGCCGTTTGTACTTGAAGAAAAAGCTCTTCAGATTCCAGTGTCGTGAAGGTATTTCTATGTCTGAACACCTCAATAGTTACAATCAAATTCTTGCTAATCTATTAAACTTGGATGTTGAAATTCAAGATGAAGATAAAGTTTTACTGTTATTAAATTCCTTATCTGATACATATGAGCATTTAATTACTACACTATTCTATATGAAGGAAAAAATCAGTTTTGACGATGTATCTAGTTTTCTGATTAGCAATGAGTACCGCAAAAATGATAAGCAGGTATAGCTAGATACATCAAGTGAAGCATTAACAGCAAGAGGAAGACCACAGTAAAAGTATCCAGTAAAGATGAAAGATTTTCAATCGAAAACTCGGGTCACATCACGTGATTCATCAGTCGGGAGAAAACTCGTCAAAGATGAGTGTTCCTTTTGTCACAACAAAAGACACTGAAAGAATGATTGTCCCAAGCTGAAGGGACAACAAAAGAATCAACCCACCACAGCCAATGTCGTGAACAGAGATGAAGATTCAGACATTGCCTTGACAAATTCATCATTCATTTGTCATTCCGATGAATGGATTATGGATTCCGGATGTACCTATCACATGTGTCCCAATCGGGACTGGTTTACTGAGTTCACAAAGATTGATAGTGGAGCAGTACTTATGGGCAACGACAGTGCCTGTAAGACTCAGGGAATAGGAAGCATTCAGTTGAAGTTGCATGATGGAAGTGTCAAGACTCTGACAAAAGTTTGGTACCTTCTAGACTTGCGGAAGAATCTCATCTCACTTGGATCTCTAGATTCAAAAGGATTCTGAATTACTATTGAAGACGAAACTCTCAAAGTAGTAATGGGAGTTTAGTTGGCTATGAAGGGTTTGAAATAAGGAAACTTGTACTTCTTGCAAGGAAGTACTGTTGATGGTGGAGCTTCCATAGGCTATGAGAAGATAGATGAGATTAATGCTAACAATGAAGCAAAACAGTGTGGCAGAATGTATGAACCGTACTTTGCTGGAGAAAGTACGCTGTATGTTACTGGATGCTGGATTCAATAAAAAAATTTTGGCTGAAGCTATGACATATGTCTACCACCTCATCAACAGACTACCCGCAGCTGCTAATGATGAGAAAACACCCATTGAAATGTGGAAATGTATACATGCTAATGATTATGACTCTTTACATGTTTTTGGATGTCCTGCTTACTATCATTGCTAAAGAAAGTAAGCTTAATCCTAGAGCAAAGAAAGTAAAATTTTTAGGCTTTAGTACTGGTGTAAAAGGGTATAGACTCTGTTGCATAGAATTTAAAAAGGTAATCATTAGTAGAGATGTTACATTCAACGAATCTGATATGCTTAAGTCATATAAGCATAAAGATTTCAATTAAGGCAGCCATAATGGTGAAACACCAGGTGATTCGCAGAAGGTGGAGTTTACTACTTCAAATGATTCAGGAGAAACATATGGAGAGCATGGACAAGATGAGATTGATAGTCCAATCATAGTACCTCCACGTCAACCTGAATCAATAGTAACCAACAGGCCGAGATGAGAGAAACGTGTACCGACACATTATGCAAACTTCGTAACATATGCACTACCAGCTGATGCAGGTGAGATCCCAACCACTTA
Organism: Carya cathayensis; assembly: GCA_011037825.1. Taxonomy (NCBI): domain Eukaryota; kingdom Viridiplantae; phylum Streptophyta; class Magnoliopsida; order Fagales; family Juglandaceae; genus Carya; species Carya cathayensis. The sequence goes on along the minus strand of QGSO01000253.1, from coordinate 1,309,880 downwards.
AAGAGAAGTCATACAATCCAGTGAACAAGTTGAATGGACAAAGGCGATGAAGGAGGAGATGCAGTCTCTTCATAAGAATCAGACTTAGGAACTTGTGTCACTTCCACAATGAAATAAGTCAATTGACTGTAAGTGAATTTTTAATCAGAAAGATGATCAAGTTGCTAAAAATAGAGTACGATACAAAGCTAGATTGGTAGCCAAGGGCCACGCTTAGACAAAGGGAATTGACTACAGTGAAGTGTTCTCTCTTGTTGTGAAGCATTCATCCATTCGGATATTGCTAGTTTTAGTTCTACAAAATGATCTTGAGTTAGTACGGCTTGATGTGAAGACAGCTTTCTTACATGGTGATCTGGAAGAGGAGATTTATCTGTCTCAACTAGAAGGTTTTAAAAAAGCTGGTAAAGAAAAATGGATCTGTAGTCTAAAGAAGTCTCTCTATGGATTGAAGCAGTCACCTCGACAATGGTAGAAGCAGTTTGACCGCTTTATGATAGACCTGAAATGCACTCGTTGCCAATACGATCACTGTGTATATTTCAAAAAACTTACAAATGGATCTTTCGTTTATTTGCTTTTATATGTAGATGATATGTTGATTGTATATAAAAGTAAGGTGGAGATAAATTGTTTGAAAACTCAGTTGAGTCATATGTTTGAAATGAAAGATCTAGGAGAAGCACGAAAAATATTAGGAATGGAGATTAACAGAGATAGGGTGAATTGTATAGTTTACTTTACTCAAAAGCAGTATCTAAAGAGAGTATTACAACACTTCAACATGGACTCAAAGATGAAACCAGTGAGTACTCCAATGGCCCCATATTTCAAGCTTAGTGCATTGTAGTCTCCTAAAGATGATGAAAAGCGGGACTGCATGAAGAATGTCTCATATGCAAGTATTGTTGGAAGCCTAATATATGCCATGGTGTGTACACGACCTGATATCTCTCAGGTCGTTAGCTTAGTTAGTCGCTAAATGCAAAATCCTGGAAAGACACATTGGCATGCTGCTAAATGGATTCTACGATATATTTTAGGAACTGTATATCTTGGTTTGAAGTTCGAGAAGAGTGAAGATAGTTTTGTAACTGGATATGTTGACTCAGACTATACAGGTGATCTTGGCAAAAGCTGATCGACAACTAGATATGTGTTCACTATGGCTTGAGGACCAGTTAGTTGGCGATCAAATTTACAGTCTATAATTGCACTATCATCCATAGAGGCTGAATCTATAGCTGTAACAGAAGCCATTTAGTTACATGGGCTGGTAATAGACTTGAGTTTTAAGCAACAAGAGGTTACTGTTTACTGTGACAATCAAAGTGCAATTCATTTGACCAAAAATCAAGTATATCACTCTCGAACAAAACACATAGATGTCCGATTTCACTTTGTACATGAAATATTAGAAGAATAGGACGTCATACTTCAAAAAATTGGCACTAAAGATAATCCAGCAGATATGTTGACGAAAGTCGTTACATGGATCAAGTTCCAACACTGTTTGGACCTGATCAATATTGCACATTGTTGAGCACTTTTGGGTGCATTGGCACCTTAGAGTGTATTTGTTAGTGGAAGTCTCTAATATCAAAGAAGGAGGTGCAATCATTTGAAGGTTGCAAAAATTTATAAGCAGCCTAGCAAAACACACTTGGGTGAAGGGGGTAATTGTTGACCACCGAAGTATGAAAACAATTAAAAGGGCTGCTCTGCACCAAGACTCTGCACCGTCCAAATCTCATGCTCTGCACCGTCCTATATGTTGCAGATTAAACATAGCTGTTGTAGCTCACTATTTGTCATCAATATTGGTTGATATTTAGTATATATTTAGTAGAAATTTTCCTATAAAAGGACAGCTCTGATATGTGAAGTGTGTGTGCAAAATCAAAGAGTGGACATGAGAAAATTTGGAGTGTTTGTAATCTCATACAAATATACTGAATTTTAACTGCAGTAGACGTAAGTAAATTGCTAAACTACTTAAATATCGTCTTATGTGATTCTTGGACAGTTTTGTGCGCAACAGTAAAGGCACATAAGTTGATGTTGGGAATTTCTTATAGGACTTTCAAGATTACGAGGCAGTATAAATTCCAATCACTGTCTTATGAAGCAGTCGGAGTACTCCTCTTGGGACCAGATATTTTATGATAACACATGGGACAAGGGCAAAGTTGGCTTCCGCCCATGATTAATCATGATATATATTCACTATTCTTGGTGACCCTTATCGGATGATCTTTTGTCATGGCACCCAATGAGAAAAAATAGGCATTAAAAATGTAGAAACTGAAAATTCTAGGATATGCTGGATGCTTCACTACACGATATCGATTAGATAGAAATATAGATCAGAAAGTACTATTCTATTGGTAGGGTGAATGGCCATTATACAGTACTGGAAACTAGAGTTAGGGCGCACGGTCTCTCGAGTTATAAACAAAAGATAAACTCATTTTCTTTTTTCTTTTATTAGAACTAAAGGGTAATATAAAATGGGTCTATCTCTGCCACCTTATCAATTATTATTATCATCATGGTAAACGATAGTCTTATTAATTACTGATTTGCATATCTATTAGAGGACATCCATGATGCTAAATATGGAGAAAATGGTATAGCCATGCCTGGAGGGATGGCTACTTAGAGAGAACCTGGACCTCCAAATTTTCATTGAAGATGAAAATATTTTGAGAGAAAGACGTTGCTGGGATAGGTTTGGATAGTGAGATAAGACTTTTTGATTTTAGATGAAAGTTTAAAATATTATTTTTTAATATTATTATTATTTTAAAATTTTAAAAAATTAATTGAGATTTGAAAAAGTTGAGTTATTTATTTTATTTTGTATGAGAATTTGAAAAGATTATAATGATTAGATGATATGATATGAGAATTTTGTATCTAATCTCACTTGCTTACCCATCTTTCTTAAGACTTTTGTATATGAAAGTCTCTCCATATAGAAATTATTTTTGTTTCCAAACACAATAATATAAAAGGAAATAATATGACTAACTACTAATTAATTCAAGCTAATTGAAATATGCTACCAAAAATATCCCGTTTAAGAGTCATAAAGACATTATTTCATTTTGTATCTAAGAGTCATAAAGACATTATTTCATTTTGTATCTGTTGTGGGTAGGTTCATAACAAAGAACGCATCAACCCCTTAAAGCAATAACTTGACAATGGCTGCAGCCACAGATGAGACATCCTGCACGGATTTGTTACTTTTAGTGAGAGGCGAATGGACTGGGAAACTTCTTTCACATGATCTGGCCTCGATGCCAGCATCATTTGCAGCTTGTTCAGCAAATTTAGGATTACCTTTCTGCAAAGCTTCAATGGCTACCGGGACATCAGCCTCTAAAACAGTATTATATAGGTCAGCACAAGAGCTTAAGCCACGCCTTACATCTCCTTTTAGGTTGCCCCGGAGAAGCGTCTTAATATAGTTGCTAGTTTCAGTTGCCTTGGCCTTGAGTGCATCAACCATGATGAGAGCCAGCCTTGTGACGTCTGCCTTGGAACTTCGAGAGTCTGATTTAAGAATAGATACGCAAACATTGTATAGGGGTGTCTGCTTGCATGTTCGCTCAATCAATCTGATGACATCCACTGGCTGCACCGCGCCTTGGCTTGCCGGTAGATATATGGTCTGAAGAACAGCTTGAACAAGAAAGATGAGCAACAAAAGTTTCATATTTTCAGATCAGGAAAAGAAGATGGGGCAAAAAGTTGTAAAGAAATGCTAAGAGCTAGATGATGGTCATTCTTCAGAGTGCGAGCTCTTTTATAGGCCCGGAGTATGGGGCCAGCACTAGCGCCGGAACCAGGAATTTGTTTCAGGGGCAAAATGAAGTTAAAAGTATAATAAGATATTTTTTATTTCATTTTTATGCAATTATTTTTGTTTTATAAAATTATCAAATAGCAAGATCTAAAATAAAAATAAAATACGTTTAATACAATCTATATATTAAAAAATATATTACGTGTCAAGAACAATATATAATTGAAATAACATAAAATATATCAAACAAAATAAATATAGTGTCTAAAATTATAACTTGCGTTTTTTTAAAGAAACTAAAACATCAAGTATTGAATCTAAATCAAAATTCTTAACTATTTCTCTTTTAATATAGATAACTAAATTATTTTCTAGAAACTAATCTTCAATTTTGTTGCGAAATCTTGTTTTAACAATCTTCATAGCTGAAAATGTTCGTTCACTCGTTATTGTAGATACTAAAAGAATCAAAATGAGACGAATCAATCTATCAATAAGATAATATGTCTTTGATTTCTCTATCTTTACCAAACTTCGACGTAAATCTGTAATGGATAACAAATTCTAAAAATTAGTAAGCACATCAATTTCAAAATATTTTAATTGAAACCTTAAATTAATTTTCTCGTTCTCAGAAAAATTTAAAGGATAATATTTTTCTACAAGACAACAGATATCATCAATATTAAAGGATTTATAAGCATCATTTGGACCCAATGTTAAGCTAAGGGTTAAAAGTTTTGTCGCTCCTTCACCAAACCTACTGTCAAACTCTTGCATTTGAAAGTCTATAGTAGCATTAAATATTTCAAAATGATAATAATGCTCTATCATAATGTGATCTCGTTGATGACAACCACAACCTTGGACATAACGAGAGTTCAATTCTTGAATGTCAATATCAAATTTCTTGGTGAAAGAAACAACATTCTTAAACAAATTTTTCTAACATTCATTTCTCAACTCTTGGATGAGTCCTTTTGTAGTAGAAACCATATTCATGGCATTCAAGATGTCTTGATATCTTTGTTGCAAAACTTGACAAAAAAATCAGTAATACCCATGATTTCCTTTATTAAATGCAAAATAAATATAAATTAGAATGATGTAATCATTTTCTAAGCAGCATTTCCATTCCCGCATTGAGAGTAATTGGATCCTTCTTTTATTATGTTTTCAAGCAGCGAGCAAGTGGCTCCAAACATTCGTAGTAGACTGCAAATAGAATAAAAATGAGAACCCCAACGAGAATCACCAGCTTGTTTGATAATACTAGTTTGATTAGCTCATTTTCCCCTTTCAAGTTTATCAATAGCTATCATATGTGTAATTTGTGTTGCCTAAATAGCTTGTAATTCATCATGACGTTTACATGAAGCGCTCACCACATTGATAATGAAATTCAAATTTGAGAAGAACTCATGAACATAAACTACCTCTCTAGATGCAACAACTAATGCTAACTGTAATCAGTGAATAAAACAATGAACATAGTATGCATATAGGCAATCTTTAAGAAATAATACTTGCAATCATTTCCATTCACCACGCATATTACTAACACCATCATATCCTTACCCACGAATATTTTGAATATCAAGACAATAATGAGAAATAACTGTAGATATTTCATTCTTTAGAGTCAATGCCGATGTATCTTTAACATGTACAAGATCAAAAAATCGTTCTTGTATAAAACCATTATCATCAACAAATCTCAATATTATAGTCATTTACTCCTCTTAGACTCATCACGTGCCTCATCAATAATAATGCAAAATTTAAAATTTTCAGCATCTTCACGAATTTTATTTCACACTTTATTTACAAGAACTTCCAAAATCTCTTTCTGAATTTTGAGTGAAGTATACTTTGAAGATTTAGGAATATTTTTTAAAACAAATTTTCCAACCTTGTCATTATATGAAGCCAACAATTTAAGCATCTCAAGAAAATTACCTCGATTTTTTGACTTAAGGGTCTCATCATAACCTCTAAAGGCACATCCTTGAAATACAAGTCATCGAACAACATCAATAGTTGTTTTTACTCAGAGTAGATTGTTGAGAATTTATTCAGAGCTTTGTGTATTCATTACTTTATCAATATGGTGTGATTATTTTAATAAATCCTCACAAGATTTCACAACATTATTATGATAAGAGCAAAGATCATCCCTAATATGATTAAAAAAGACACAATATTTTTTTATCATTAATCTTTTTCCAACTTCTAAATCATGTGATAGTAAATACATCTCATCCAGAACATCCAGATGCTTTCATTGTAAAAAGATAACAAAGTAAAAAATATGTAACATCCTTTGATGAATAATACTCTAGCCAAGATGCAAATTGTACAAACCAATAAGTTTGAAAGCAACGAGGATGCTTTTCAGAACCAAAAAATGAATATTTTGAAAGACGTATTTCATATGGACCCATTTTCAAGTAAGTTCTTTCATCACATTGATTAACTTGATAGTTTCACATAGGAGGACGTAATCCTGGATCTCATTGTAAAGAAGATATATCAACCTCTTTAGAATCAAGTGTTGAAAATGTAAAATGAATCTATTCAGACTTTAAAATTGGAGAGTTAAGATCAGAATTTTCCTCTGGTTCAACCTTTGGAATTTTAGAAGAATTATCTGGAACCATTAACTTCTTTTCTTTTGAAAAATGAGTCGATAATTTTTAATTTAGACATAATTTATTAACCTAAATTTAAAATCAAATTGAAACATATAAAATAAAGTTAGATATATATTAATTCAATTACTCATGAAACATGAATTTAAAGTTAATCTGTAAACACAAAATAAATAACCATTCAATAGATATAATTATATATAAACCAAACCAAGTAGTAATCAATCCATTTCAAAAATAAATAAAAAATTCTAAACAAAAATACAAGTACATCAACACATGAAAAAATGAGAAATATAAATAATAATAAAATCTAGATAACACTGCAAGTTTTATATATATATATATATAAAGAAGTAAAAAATTGGAAAAAAAAAAGGAAAAAAAAAAGATTAAGAGAAAAGTAAAACCTGTGCAACTAGCCTACTGCTATGTATGTAATGGCTTGTAGAAGAATTGCAGCAGACCAACGGCAACTTTATTGGAATGAGTTGTTGTTAGAAAAACTATATCAGAATATACAGCGGAAGCGATATTACCTCGTGGAAAATATCTTGGATCTAGTGTAGTTGTTCCACGGATTTTCCGGTATCGTTAATCATTCGAAATCATCTCGTCGATGGTGGAATGTGCTACGTGATAATATACTAGAGCAACACCCACATATTCCACAGCCTAGATGCCGGGACTAGAGAGAACCATTTGAGAGAGAGAGAGAGAGAGCTTGTTGATACAAGTCACACCTCATCCAACGGGGGGAGGGGCTATACATAGCCCTTCTAAGTGTAACCCCCGGCTGGCCATTAAGGGCTAGCCATCAAGGCTCATTAAGTAGCTTTTAAGCCACTTCATAACCCCCAAGAGAAAATGAAGAGGTACCCACTATGGGTGTCCCTTTCTTACAGTTGTCGAGTCTGCTTGTTTATAGCTTTATTGGCCTTTTGGCAAGCCACAGGCTGTAAGAGTTTCAAGGTTTTCTTATTTCAGTAAAATTACACGCAGATGGTATATGGGAAGAAAAGAGATGCGTGTCTATTCATAAAGACCATCCATCTTCTATTTTTATTTTTATTAATAATAAAAACGTGTTATTATAATTTTATTTTATATAAAATATATTTTTTTATTTTACTTTTAAATTAGATTAAAATTTTTTAAATTGAACTTATAAGTAAATAATTTATCAAATTAAAATAATTTTGTAAAGAGAGTAATTTTGTAAATGAGGGCCAAATTAATTTTTTATAAAAGGATCAACAGATAAAATTAATATTATCTTATTAAATAATAAAAAATTAATATATATATTTTTTTTCAAATTTTGGGAGGCCAGGACCTTAATAGTTCCGCCACTGGCCGGTAGGTACCTACTGCAATTTGCAGAAGTAAAATTAAGTAACAGTTACGCAAATCAATCTGCTAACTGCTAAGTATAGTCTTGCCATATAAGGTTGCAACTCATCAATCATGCACAACAGTCAACAAAACGTTCGTCTTAACTCATACACCAAAGCTGCGGTGGAAGGAAAGTCATGATACTGTATTTAGTCTTAGGCTATTAATTATTCAGAATCTTACAGTCTTGATTGTAATTTATTGATCATCCTCTCTCTCTCTCTCTGTTTTTTTTTTTTTTTTTTTAAACTGAATTTATTATTCACATTAATTTCTGATTACATTTATAATAAAGCACCGAATCCTCTAGGCCATATTTCAAGCAAGCTGAGGAGAATTCCATTCCCAGCTAGCTAGCTTACGTTATTTTCTGCAAGGTTTACAAACCTTAATTATCACAACTATTATATAGGAGCGTTAAAGGTAATATCAAACGCCCTAACAAAATGAAATCCTCGTGTGCTCGACAAAAAATAGTAACAGAAAAATTCTTGCTTTGAACGTGAACATGATCATGAGCCAATCCACGTTTTCTTTAGAGGTGTCAAATCGTGTTAACGGGTCATGTTCATATCATATCAAAATATGTATATTATATTAAATAGCTTAACCCTAACTCGAACTGTTAAGATTATCGTGTCAAAATCTCAAACTCTAACACGATCCATTAACATAATGGGTCGTGTCGTATCAACCAATTTTGACCCATTAGTAAATATTACAGAATAGGTTAACATGACACAATACGACCCGTTTCAAACTATTTATGTAAATAGGTTAAATAAGTCCAAAATAACCCTTTGACCTAATTAAATTTAACATAATTTTATATAAATTTTAAAATCACAATATTTATAAAAATTATAAAACTAACTATAAGTCCAAAATTACAATCCAAACAATAAAAATATCGAAATTGAGATTCTAACAATTTTACTTTTATGTATAAGGATATAATTGTAATTTTAACTTTCTTAACGTGTCAAAACGGGTTGACCCGTTATCAACCCGTTAAACAATCGTGTCTTAATGGGTCAACCCGTTTTGACCTAAACCCATTAAGATTAAACTCTAACCCGCTATTATTGTGTCATGTTCGTGTTGGATTAACAAGTCGTGTAACATATTGTCACCCCTAATTTTTCTTGCTGCACAAGGGTCGACACTTTTACTACATGAGCACATTGTGCCAACTGATCACTTGTGTCTGGGATAATAGAGGGTTACTTACCGTTTAAATGACATGTCACGTGATTTATTTAAAAAATACAAACATAAAAGTAGTAGAGAAAATTTTGAATTTCAGTCTTCTTCTTTATGTATTTTTGGACACATGCATTTTTATTTTAAATATATTTTTTTTTAATAAACTACGTGGCACCATTGTCACGTCCAGATGGCCATTTGAATGTCAACTCTATAATATTGTCAGGGATCATTTGGAAATTAATATGAGCCAAAAGGTCTTTAATTTGTGCATTGATATTCATTTAAATAAGATTAAAAGAGAAATGCAAATTAATGCTAGCTTGTAAGAAATCGAAACCGTTAGAATAATTATAATTGAATAATTGGAAAAATGGTTAACGTGAGAAAATTAAGAAAATATTTAGAGAATCACAATGTAGGTATTTTTTTTTTTTTTTTGAAGGGACAATATAGGTAATATTGGATAATAAGGATTTACATTTAAAATGATATCAATTAATTAGCTGGCATGATTCACTTGTATATAAAATGTACTTAAGACCATTGGATCCTTAAGATAAAAAATCAGAGAGAATGATTATCAAGTTTTGGGATATTTTCCTGCGGATAATTTTTGTGGTCATAATGTTGATCTCTTGCCCAAAATGAAGAATCCTTCGTACAATTTACCTTGTGGGTTTTTATCCAACACACAAGTGTCAAAAGGAGAAAACACTAATTAACAATTAATTAAGACTTTTTTTTGGTAATAATGAAGCCCCTTATTTTATCTACGAAATATACGTCTTTTTAGATGTTGAGCTCTTTATAAATATTAATGAATTGAGATGGTTGAGTGAATTTTGTATGGCCCAACTAAAATGAGTTTAAATGTATTTAAATATTAAGATGAGTTTAGATAGATTTATGAGAAGTTGAAAAAGTTTGCAGATCCCTCATATAAAGAGCTATTGAGTTAAAAAATATTATAGATCTTACATATAAATAAATTTTGAATTGAAATAAATTTAATAATTTAAATATTTAAATTTTAAATTTAACTTCAAATTAGATTAAATTAAAATGCTTTGAACCCGATCTAATGCACTTAGTGCGAAAGAATTAGGCCTTAGTACGACACTTGTAATGCACTTTGAAAAGCTGTGTATGGAGACCACATGCGACTGTTGCTCCAATTGTCGTATAGGTCTCATCACAGTCACATGTTGATGACGTTTCTACTTTTTATATGATTGCAGATAAGACCCAGCCGGTCAATTCGCCACTACCGTCTTGTCCTTGCAAATCACATTAGCATCCTTTCACCTAATTTTTTTTTTTTTATTAATAGTGGGAAAAGCTAGCAAGCTGTGATGTATATAGTTTAACAGTTCTTTCCTTGCAAGTCAATAATATTGCCACACATATTGGATGTATGGAAGCCGACAATGTTCATCCACTCAAGCAAAGAGGCAAAAGTTTTTAGAAAGCAGGCCAGCTCCAACCAGCGAGAACAACGACATTAATGATGTGATCAGAGTAAATCATGTTGATAAGAACATATATATCCACGTAATGCATTTAATTTGTACAAAACGGTGCGGTGTGAAAGGATATATATGCCTGTCTGTCATACCATCTTATAAATGTAATTTTTTAATGAATCATTGATCTCAATATATCATAGGACATGACAGTGCTTGATTAAAGGCTAAAGCTATTCGTTAATTGGTGAAATGTATTTGTCACAGAAAAAGAAGCTTTTCAGATTAAGAAGGTCTTCCTTTTGAAGAAAAGATAATGGTCCATAAGACGTCGGGATTGATTCTCTCTGGCTGGCGCTTCTTTCACAAGTGCTATGGTATAAATATAATAAAATGCGTAAAAAATACGTAAAAATAATGATATATAAAATTTTTATTCTAATTCTAAAATATTTCGAACAGAGCTTATTCTAAAGAGGATAAACTTAAACACCAAAGGATGACGTGCCATGTGAGACCAGCATATGACTGTAACACGACACAATGACAAGGTTCGTGTACCAGTGAAATGGAGGAGGCAAAATGAAGTGGTTAGTCTCATATGTTACGGTTGCGGAGAAAAGATGCATGGCAGAACTAAACTCCAATGTTAAAACAAAAAAGAGAAACAAATTAAAATAAAGAGAAAGAGAGGGGAAAGAGGAGGAGAAGCTTCTTCAACCGGGTGGAAGGGGTGAGAGCTCTTGTTTGGGGAGCGTTATGGTTGAAAAGGGATAAAAACCTTTTACTCCGGGGCAAGACCAGAACTACCCTTTTCTAATTTGCTTTGTTGTGGTCTAAGAATTGAGTCGTGAAAACTAGTACTTGTTTCTTACATTGATTAAGATCACGTAAACATGGTCTTACCCCTACTCCATTCAGTCCTTCCAAGAAAGTCATTGCAATATAGCTCCGGGAACTTCTAAATCTGAAGCATCACTTGACCATTCGAATGAATTACATACTTCCCTAACACAAATCATTTCAGAAAAAGCATTCACACATCATTTGGAAAATTTGCAATTTAACTGAATATTTGAGTTTACAACTTTGCAAGCACTGCGCTAATCTCACTCAAGACTAACCTCTAACTTTCAGCTTCTACCATTTCTCCTCTTTACTGCATGCTCAAAAACTTACCTCTGTCATCATCTTCATATATCTTTTTAATCCTCATGAAGGCTGCGCAACCATGAAAACCTATATTTCATGAGGCAAACCAAGTATGGTATATAAATTTATAATAAGCCTAACCCCCATCACTTGGGTGCTCGGGCTCTCTGTCGGTTGCCACATACCCAACAAAGTAATGTGGCAAATGCTGAGAGTACATTGGGGTTCTTCGAAGATTGTAATCGGGAATTTTCCAACATGCTTTTGTCCACTTCCCTATTCCAATGTCAAGAAGAGCACTCTTAGGCAGCTGCGAAGCTTGCAAAATGGATAATCCCATCCCTCCAGCAGATCCTTGATAGCCATTTTTGAGATTCTTCATGAAATCCTCTTCAACATGACGTATATCTGTGAAACTACTCTTGCTGGGATTTAAGCCCCAGTAGAACACGACATTGGGCTCTGTTACATCCATATCTACATGTTCAATAGGGTTAGGGTCACAAAAACCTTGTACCTCCTCCAACTGCAGCAAATAACAACATGATTGTCAATTCAGCAAAAGAGTTCAAAAAGTTGTAAAAAATTGATATTCATATGATAAGTGTCATATTCAGTCAGAGAAAAGAAACAGACAAGTCCCATGTGATTTTGCAGCATTTAGCACATTCTGCAATTATTTGAAATTGACCAACAAATTTTAACCATAGGTACCATAAAACTCCCACAACATGATTGCTCATGTTCTGGATTGCAAGATAGGCATCTCATATGTGCATGTATGCCTGGTGATTTAACCAAAATAATTAATATGGATGCAAATGACCTGACTTTTCTACTTCACCCGATTCATGTAACATTAGGAGAGGGGCTACATTAAACTAAAGAAACTATTACAAGCAGCATGGCAAGGACATATATCTGTTATTTAGGGTCAGCCATACAAGTAACACTTTGGTACCTTAAAGTAAGGGTGCGTTTGGATCTTAAACTCAATTCAGATCAACTCAGTTCAGTCTAATTTTAAGCTAGGTCTAACATCCAAACACTTAACTCTCAAATTACTAAACTCATCTCAACTCAAAACCTCTTTATACGCAGAACCCACAACCCTTTTCAATTTCCCATAGATACATCTAAACTTATCTTAACATCCAAACACATTTAAACTCATCTTCGGTGGGCCCCACAAAACTCACTCCATCATCTCAACTCACTACTATTCATAAAAAAACTCGATTCATCTCACCTCAACACAACATCCAAACGGAGCCTAAAGCTCCCAGGGCATGATTGCTCATGGTACCTTAGAGTTTTAGCTGAAGTTACCATTTCAACCATACTAAAATAAATACAATGAACTGCAATTATAAGCCCCTTACCTTGATAAGAAGAGAGCAAAAACGTGATTTCACCAAACCTACCCAATCTCCAAGATCATCTTGGTCAGAAGCCGAGAGGTAAATTTTGACAAATCGGGCATACTCCTTTGGATATGGGAAATGCTCAAATACACTACCCCAATCAAAATCTGGCTTCAAAAGATCCTGCAACACCAGGCAGAGAACAAAAAACAGTTCCACATTATCTTGTGCCTCACGACATATTGTCCTAACAAAACTATATAGATACCACAATAAATTGCACATCAAGATTAACAAAATCCATCAATAGGTAGTGGCTTAGCCAGAGGTCAAATAGTACGCATACAGAATTATGATCTCAGTTAAAACTGCAGAACATACCCTAGTTCTATCATGACCTCGGAGAAACTCTGCCCTGATCCTGCGGAATGTGCTTCTAGTGACATTGGAATGGCAATATTCATATGGACTACACGGCAGCTGTATAGGCATTAAGGATCGTATCTCAATGGCATCTCCAGTAGTAGGCAATATTCCATCTTGCAATATAACAGGAGTAGGCCAAGGCCAAAATGCAAACGTCTGGAAGAAATTCATAATAAGAGAATTTAAGCTAGCATTTGGCTGCTTTTGACAAACATAAGCTGCAAGAATTGCTAGATGAACTCCTCCCAGAAAGCCAAGTAACTGCAATCAGCCAAAAAGGACATGGATTTGTCACTTGCTGAAAAAAAATATGCCCAAGAAAGCTCTCAACACAAGTAAGAGCAAGCATGAAAATATATTCACCATCCCTAACTCATACTTACATTACCATATACTCCTCGCCTTTTAGCCCATAATTTAACACATCGCAGCATTGACTGGAAATTCTGAAATGCATCAGCAGCAACATGCATCAGATTTTGAAGAATTAAACAGCATAAAGAGAAATGATAATCTAAAAAATATTTTCTTTTTTGATAAGTTAAGGAGAAATGATAATCTAAAAAATATTCAGTAAAGGTTGCTTTAAATTTTATATTATCTGAATATAGTGATATAGTTGTCAACCCCACTAATACTCATAGCGTCTCAAATACTCCAGTGAATCCCATAGGGCATTCCAAGACAGCATACTCCAAAGAATGAACCCTCCCCCAGATAACAATATGATCATGTTCTTTTTTTTCTTTTCTTTTCTTTTTTATGACAGGGAACCTCTCCAACGTAGGTTCGGACCCACTCCTGCAGAGTAAATCTCAATCCCGTGCACCGCACCCTCAGAAGTTTTCCTACACGAAACTGGTTAAATTGCTGGCTTTTCACCAAGTGTGTGATCCCAAAGGATTGTTTACACCCATGAGGTGTTGAACCTTGGACCTTGAAGGGAGTGATCTTGCAAGACCAAGGCCTTCACCACTTGGGCCAACCCCTCGGGGTTATCATGTTCAAATTTACTCCCTCAATAAATTTATATGGAAGAGTGTCCTCACAATACAACTACTAATTGCTCAAGAATAGAAATTTCAAAGCTAGGCTTGCTTGGCTGGGTCAATGGCAGATTGGTAGGAGAAGAGAAGTATCCTAAGATAAAATAAACATGTACCTCCAAGTTTGGAACAAGTTGAAGAATGCGTTTGTTAGCACGTACTCCAGACAAGCTCTTCCAGCTAGTTTCATTGACATCCATTAGGAAGTATGGGTTTAATACATCCACATTCTACATTTCATAGGCTCAGCAGCTCAAAAATCTCAATAATCAATGGCAAAGCAGAAAACGGTTTATTCATATTATGTCAAGTATGAAACAACATTGGACGCAAAACGGTGTAACTACATGTAAGCAAAGCAGAGACCAGGGTACTAGAAACATGCAAGTAAATATTCGAGAGGAACAAAAGGTTAAAAATGGAAATCTGAAAATGTTTAAAATCTTTCAACAGACAGGAGCAGTAAGCATTGAGTCAATTAGTTGCATAGCATCAATACTCACTTCAGGAACAGATGACACCTTAAGCTGCGCATATGGGAGATCAATTGAGATCCCATCAAATTCAAACCGAATTAGAGGAACTTTTGCATCCTTTACACGGTGGATCTCTGATACTTCAGGTCTGCTTTTAAGCATGTTGTGCAGAACAATAAAAAGGTCCTCCTGCTTAAGTTGCATTAATTGAAAACTGAGGCAATTATTATGCCACCCAAAATCAAAGATATCTTATGCAGCGCAACAGATACTTACTGCCATGGTTGCAAAGAAAGGGCCAACACATAAAGCATCAATGTCGGATTCTGAACCATGAACCTGAATAAATATATTTTAAATAAAAATCTATATCAGTTAATAAGAAGCAGAATTAGAAACTCTACAGCTCCAGTGGCATCCTGCAATACCAAGTATAAAATACTACTGAATACTTCACATTGAAAATTATGGACTAAATTGGGTTTTCTACTCCTGAATGATTAAGCCATCTGACCTTCCCAAAGTACCATACCAGACTCTGTCTTTGAAAAAGATTATAAAACAAGTTCAACCAAACAACATTTGGAACATGGCCAAGAAGAGTCTAGAAAATTGTCCATATTATAATTTGGCTTATTTGCAATCTTTCATTTCCAAAGGCGGAGACTTTACTACTACTAAATCGATCTTGAATAACTTTAAAAAGAACAAACAAAAAATAAAAATAGAACAAAAGTTTCTAGAAGTTCAAACCTAATCAGCTCCAAACCATAGGTTTTCAACTCATCACATTATCAACATCTTATATGTGTAGTAGCATAAGCGCCAGTGTATAAAATGTTAGGAAAAAGAAAAGGCAAAAAAATAAAAAAGAAAGAGAAGGAAAAATCTTACTCCGAGGCCATATGATCCATAAGTCAAAATTGTGGCACAGGTAGCAGCAATTTGCTCTTTTGGAAAACGACGTTGCCACGCAACCTTCTTAATCCATGTCAAAACTATCTGCATGTTCATTTGAGATATCAAAAGATTTTACAAGACAAATAAGATATTAAATTATCAAATTGCATAATCAGCAACAAAAAAATAATAATAATAATAATAATTACCATTGTGGTCGGGTACGTAAAAAACTCCCCACATACAAGCAGAAGCCTCAAAAGAGATCATAACTATTGCAATGAAAAACTACTTAACCAGCATGCTTTACTGTGAACGTTAGTTCAGGGAAACGTCTTCACACAAGATTTTGCAAATGGGGAATAACCCAACAAAAGAATAACTTGCTAGTCCCCAAAATAAATGTTAAAGGCGAGTGAGTAGGAAAGATCTGAAAGGGACTGGGCAAAACTTTGAGAAATGGTGAATACATTATTAACCATATTCAAGCAGAGGGAGGGCGTATAAATTAAAGAAACTCGGCCTTATGAGAGGAGAAAAAATGTTGCTTAGCCCACCCATAAGATCAAAGCAACAACAGGACCAAAACTGAAGGAAAGAAACAAGACCCAGAAATGAGAGCACTGACACAGTGAGAAATATATTGTTTCGGTCGGAACAAATGACCTTTAACATACTCAGAAAATGGCCTTTAGCACAAATAGCACATAAATCTACTGAAATCCCTGAAAAGATATGTTCTACATATTTCTAAACTCAAGAAAAACCTCTTTGAGCTTCAAAATGACATTTTTCCTCTTCTCTTCCTCGTCCGGAGACGGCACGAGTCCTTCATTAACCATGAACTACAAATAGATCGCAACCCATTAAGATAAACCCCAATAGAAAAAGTACGTAATTTGCAATCAATTAAAGCCACACAAAAGGAAAAGAAAAAAAATGTGTGAAAGGTCAATATACCTGAACCAGAGAGATTGACCTTTCCTCGTCCATTCAGATAATCCAACAGGTGCTGTTACCGGTAGATTGTTCGGAACAAGGAGTACCACCAGAGATGTAGCACCACTGCGTTTTAGGTACAAAAACAACGCCGTTTTACTTGTGGTAAGCATGCGCTGCCATGTAAAACACGCTACTGACCGGACCGAAATCTACAGGCCTTTTTTTTCGTTTTTTTGGCTTCCTGAAAAAATAAAAAATGCTAACGAAATAGGCAATGAGAGAAATCGAAATACGCGAGAGACGAAAACATTTGTATATTTATCTTCTGGAGCTTTTGAATATGGCACGGTGTCGAAGAGAGGGAGAGTGTATGGCTGGAATTCATAGTGTGAGCCACGTGTTGGAATCCCACCGTTGCCAATTTTCTCCTTTTTGTTGGTAAATGGTAACAACTTTAGATTATAATTATATTATTAGCTTGGACGACTCTGCACCACACTCAGCCTCACTGCAGCATATTAGCTTAGACCACCCTGCACCACATTTTAAGTCACACAGCAGCAGCATACACATGGATCACAATAGTAAAAATGCTTCTAGAATATCACTGTAGAGTACAGTTAATTGGTTGTTCTTCTCTAATATGCTTAGTGTAGTTCTCTGCTATATTGATAACAACTTTGATTTCTTTTTTATTGTTTGTACAGTCTATTTATACTAATTACTCTAAATGATATATGATCAATACAATGAAGAATTTCTTCTCTCAATCATTCTTTCAAACATAGTATCAAGAGCCACACAACTAAACTGTTAATTATAATCCATGGCCTCATCTTCCTCCTCTTCCTCATCCTCTTCCATCCCCTCCATAACATCCTCATTCTCCCATATTGTCACCACTAAATTAACCTCTCAGAACTATCTCCTATGGAAGGTCTAAACGTCTGCCTACTTACGAGGCCAATACTTATACTCTTATGTAGATGGAACTATGTGTTATGAGGATAATTTAGGCATATATGTATATTGTATATTATGATGATAATTTAGGATATATGTATATTGTATATTCACTAGACTGTATATAGTAGAGAATTAGGCTGTTATAACATAGGAAATACCTAACGTATGGGTTGTAGATAACGTGGGAAATACTTCACGTGTATAGAAAATCTGGCGGCAATTAGGCTCCGAAATGCTTAGCAACAGATATGTAACTCTCTATAAATAATGAAAGAAACCCAAGGGAAAAGGTATTCAGACCTTTTGATACCATGCCCTCCCCACCAGAATTTCTCACAGAAAACTCAGATCCAACCACAAAACCCAACCCAAATTCTTGACCTGGAGACGCACTGAGCAATTAGTTTTGAGTGTCCTCTTCTCATCACTCTTTGAATCCATTCTTGGTCATGTACTCTCCTCCACTACAGCTCGTGAACTTTGAAGTTCACTCTCTTCCATGTTTTCTTCTCATTCATAGGCTAAGGGATTTCAGGTTTGATTCCAACTCACTAATCTATCACTAGGAGACCATACCATTTCAGATTATTTTGGTAAAGTAAGACTACTTGCTGATTCACTAGCAGCTATTGGTAACATTTTTTATGATAAAGAGCTTGTTTCATATCTTCTAAATGGGTTAGGTCCCTCGTATGAATCTTTTATCACTTCTGTTACCACACGAACAAACCCTCTATCCACTCATGAACTATATCAACTGCTTCTCATCCATGAAAATCGTCTCTCCCATAACACACGAAATTTAACATCTCCTGTTGAAGTTTCTGCTCATTATAGTTCAGCTACACCACGTGACCAAAGAGGTCGTCATCATGGATGTGGCTAAGGTCATTATCCTTACAATGGATGTGGTGGTCGCTCTTTTCAAAATTCCTCTGCAAATCAATATAATGCATCGAGGCCTACCTGTCAAGTATGCAACAAATTTGGACATGTTGCTCTACAATACAAAAACAGATTCAACCATTCCTTTCAATATAAAGCTCCTCAGCATTTCTCGGCCAACCACACTACTCCTAGCTTATACTCTGACAATGCTTGGTACTCAAACTCTGCAGCCACGCATCACATAACAAATGACATGGCTAACTTGAATCTCTCATCTGAATAGTACACTAGTGGTGAAACTATCCAAGTTGGTGATGGCATAGATCTTCCAATCTAAAATTTCGGTGACTCATCTCTTTCCACTTCCACTTCTTCATTTACACTTTGAAATCTTTTACATGTTCCCTCCATTACCAAGAATCTTGTTTCAGTGCTTAAATTTTGTGTTGATAACTGTTGTTATTTTGAATTTCACTCCTCTCACTTCTCTATGAAGGATTCTCGGACCAGGAAAACCCTCCTCACCGAACCAACTCATAATGGTCTCTACATATTTCCATTTGCCATGCCCAGCCCTTCACTTCTTTCTGTTTATGTTGGCAAGCATACCTCCATTGCGCAGTGGCACCGTCGGATGGGTCATCCTTCTCTTGCTCTTGTTTCCTGTATTCTACAATAATAAGTGTTTGTCAATATGTCCAAATGATACACCTTTTTAATGTCTAGAATGCCCACAGGCCAAACTACATCAATTACCCTTTCATTCAAGTTGGGCTTCTTACAATGGGCTCTTAGAATTAGTTTGTTCTAATTTATAGGGTCCAGCCCCTTATGTTTCCCGAAATGGATATAAATACTACTTATTCTTTGTTGACCATTTCACTCATTTTACATGGTTATTTCCACTTAAATTGAAATCAGATGCCATCCAAGTTTTTCTACATTTTTCCATTTGTTAAGCACATGTTTAAAACAAAGTTAATAACCTTGTAAACTGATGGAGGATGTAAAACCCATCTCCTCCATATGCCAAAAACTTGGAATCAATCATTGTGTCTCATGCCCACATACGCATCAACAAAATAGTCTTGTCAAATGGAAACACCGACATATTGTTGAAACCGAGCTTGCTCTTTTAGCCCATTCCTCTCATTCCTTTTACTTATTGGGCCGAGATTTTCGAGACTGCCATGTATTTAATCAATCTTCTTCCATCATCAACACTTAAACATAAATCTCCATATTTCATGGTTCATAAGTGTGATCCCAATTACACATTTTTAAAAGTTTTTGGTTGTGAGTGTTGGCCAAATCTAAGACCCTATAATTCACATAATTTGAATTTCCGTTCAACCTCATGTTTATTATTAGGATACAGTGCAACCCACAAAGGTTACAAATGTTTGGATCTCACAACCAACAAACTATATGTTGGATGTCCTTTTTCATGAATCCTCATTTCCCTTTGCAAAATCTCGGCCCAATACAACCCAATCTCCCACATCTTTTGCAACCATTCCTTTACCTGTTTTTCATCCCACATTATTAGACCCATCTCCCCTCTCCTCTAGCCACCCACATTCATCTCCTTCTCTACTCAGCCCAGGCCCAGCTACTCATTCTCCTCTCATATCTTCATCTTCAACCTCCAGCCTTCAAATCTCTTTTTACTTCACGAGTCTTCAATCCCATCTTTAAATTCAATCCATGTAGCACCAATTCTCATTCCTCCTCATTCTCCAATAATTACTCATGCCACCACAAATTCTTCCCAACCTCGGATTGTCACGAATGGGACTATTGCTTATCCCACTTGATAGTGTTTCTCTACCACGATTACTATTCCTAATGAGCCTTCGAGTTAGTCTATTGCTTCTAAGTTTCCCAAATGGTGTCATGCCATGGCTCAAGAACATACCGCTCTCCTTCAAAATTGCTCATGGAGCTTAGTTCCCCCTGTCCCCTTTTCTAACATAGTTGGCTACATGTGGGTTTTTCGAACAAAGACAAATGCCGATGGCTCTTTTGAATGAAGGAAGGCTCGGTTAGTTGTCAAGGGCTTCCATCAACAGCCCGGTATTCACTACTGTTGCCCAAATGACTAACACAAGAGGGGGTGAATTGAGTTGTATTTAAGAAAATAACAATTATAAATCAAATATACAATATAAAATATAAATAAAATATAAAATAGCAACAAATATAAAGAGTAAGGGTAAGAGAAGCAAACTCAGTATGTTAACGAGGTTCGGCTCCACTGCCTACGTCCTCGCCTCAAGCTACCACTTGAGGATCCCCGAATTCACTATTCAACCTCCTTCAGGTGGAGATAGAAGCATATTACACCTTTGAACAACACCGCTACAAAGGATCCGTGTAGAACACCCTCTACACTTGCAATCACCTCACACGTGGTGATTCAACTATTCCCTGTGTAGAACACTTTCTACACGCACAAGGGTTATACACACCATTTTACTGATACAAGAATTGATAGTTGGTAGAATATCAGAAAACACTCCTCAATTAGTGAAATAAGAACAATACAGCACAAACTATATCTCTCAAAATGAACAAGAGTTAAGGCTCAATATAGCCTTTTATTCTCTCTATCCTTATTAGCAAACTTCTGTCGTAACTCAAATATTTGGATGTTAAGATGATCAATCTCACTCACCCTCGCCATTAACCTCCGAGATATGATTGTAACAAAGGCAGCATATTGACTACTGAGCATTATTGATTCTGCAATAATCTCAGAATCAGCCCTACTGGTATTGACAGCCTCATGAGAGAAGATTGGTGGTTGATGCGTCAAGGGTTCCTGAATCAAGTCTGGAACATTAGTGGAAGAGAATTGTTCAGCCATTCTATCGTTATGGAAAAACAGAACTCAAGTAAAAAAGAGATGTATTTTTTTGGGTATCCGATAGGTGAAAATGATATTTTTTATAGAAACTCAGAGCCTTCAATCACGTCTTTCAACAACATCAGGCGATTGTTTAAATCTCCAGCCGCACTAAATTCATAGAGTTAGGCGTTCGAGGCTTTGCAGCACTTGTCGGGTCACGGACGGCTCCCTTTTTCAACTATCTACAGTGTCTATTAATGCACCGTTTTCTTCAGTCTATTTACTTGCTGCCGATCCTTTTTAATGATGCCAAAAGGGGGAGAAGTTTTAGACTAGAACATTAACATTGTTTAAATTGCTAAACTTGTTATATATGCTTGGAATTATATTTATACTTTTGCTTGAAAAACTAACGCATATTCTCAGGGGGAGCTTAAGTATTAATACAGGTTTCAAGTTCTATCAAGTATTTGTCATCATCAAAAAGGGGGAGATTGTTGAACCTAAGATTTCAAGTTTTGTTAATTATATATCTACACATGGATTTTGATGATAACAAATGATTTCAAAGAATGAAGGAGTCTCAAGCTCAAGTTGTCCACACAATGGAGTCAAGCACATCAAAGAACCAAGCATGAGCAAAGAAGGAAACAAGTTCACATTAAACTCATAGAGTAATGTTGTAAATCTCTTAAAATTCGAAATTAGGATTAAGGCTCAAAATTAATATTTTATCATAAAGCATTAAAATACATTTTCCACATGTGCATGAATATTTTTGAAAATTAAATTTGAATATTTTGAAAGATAATTGATTGTCATCTTTCACATGTGCATGCCATGATTAAAGGTTTGAACTTTGAAAATATTAAAGATGATTGATTGTCATCTTTCACATGTGCATGTTTTATTTGAATAATTTCAAAAGTGATTGATGTTTTTCTTGACTTATGCAAAAGGAAGATGTCTTTGTTTGAAAAATTTGAAAAGTAAAGTGTGCTCCTTTTGTCATATGCAAAAAGTAAAAGATTAGGTTTGAAATTTTTGAAAAGCAAAGTGTGCTCCTTTTGTCATATGCAAAAAGTAAAAAGATTAGGTTTGATTTTTTGAAAAGTGAATGATGATGTCTTTGACATGTGAATCTTTTTAAATTTGAATATGAAGTCTCATATGCCTATAAATAGATCATTTGAGAGCTTCACATTCACAACACCAAGAGCATACAATATTCATTCAAAGCTTTCATTCTCTCTTCTCTAAGCATTGAGCCTTAAC
>QGSO01000253.1:1262870-1283189 GCA_011037825.1 Carya cathayensis | reverse complement strand
AGCTACTTGAATCATCATCCCATGTAGCTTTCATTGCTTTCTTGCCTTTGTATCGATCTTTCTTTAGCAGAGGACAATCTGGTTTGATATGACCAGGCTTATTGCATTTATAACAAATTAAAGTGTCATTTTTACCTGAATCTTTCTTGAAAAACTTTTTGAAGGATTTCCTCGGAGGAGTTTTATTTTTCTTTAAGAACCTCTGAATTCTTCTTGTTATCATCGCAACTTCTTCATCTTTGTCGTCATTTTCCTCATCTTCATCACTTTCACTTTCATGAGGAACGGCTTTAAGTGCCAAGCTCTTCTTTGGCTTTCCTTCTTCTTCTCCTCTTTTCAATGTGTATTCATGGGTGATAAGTGACCCGATGAGTTCATTCATTTCGAGCTTCTTGAGATCTCTAACTTCAAGAATCGCTATCACTTTTGATTCCCAACGTTTTGGTAGAGAGTTGAGAATTTTTCTTACCATCTCCACTTTGGAATAAATTTTGCCAAGAGCTGTCAAGCTGTTTATGATGTTAGTAAAACGAGTGTGCATGCTAGAAATAGATTCATCATCATTCATATTAAACATTTCATATTCATGAGTAAGAATATAAATTTTTGATTCATTGACTTGAGAAGTTCCTTCATAAGTAACTTCCAAGTTATCCCAAATTTCCTTTGTCGTAGCGCAAGTCATTACTCTATTAAACTCATTATCATTGAGAGCATTATATAATAAATTCATAGCAGTTAAATTCAAAGTATAAAATCTATCGTCTTCACGATCAAACTCTTATTCTTCCTTTTGGACCTTTACTCCATCAACCACTTTTGTTGGAATATAAGATCCATTTATAATACATTTCCAGATTTCTCGACCTTGAGCCTGAAGGAATATTCTCATTCTAACTTTCCAGAATGAGTAATTGTCTCCACAAAAGAGTGGAGGCCGACTGCTAGATTGACCTTCACCAAATGAAACTGCAATGTTAGCCATAAGATCTTAATTCAAAAGATAATTAATCTTATAATAGAGCTCTAGCTCTGATACCAATTGTTGCCCAGATGACTAACACAAGAGGGGGGTGAATTGAGTTGTATTTAAGAAAATAACAATTATAAATCAAATATACAATATAAAATATAAATAAAATATAAAATAGTAATAAATATAAAGAGTAAGGGTAAGAGAAGCAAACTCAGTATATTAACGAGGTTCGGCCCCACTGCCTACGTCCTCGCCTCAAGCTACCCCTTAAGGATCCCCGAATTTACTATTCAACCTCTTTCAGGTGGAGATAGAAATATATTACACCTTTGAACAACACCGCTACAAAGGATCCGTGTAGAACACCATCTACACTTGCAATTACCTCACACGTGGTGATTCAACTATTCCCTATGTAGAACACTTTCTACACGCACAAGGGTTATACACACCATTTTACTGATACAAGAATTGATAGTTAGTAGAATATCAGAAAACACTCCTCAATTAGTGAAATAAGAACAATACAGCACAAACTATATCTCTCAAAATGAACAAGAGTTAAGGCTCAATGCTTAGAGAAGAGAGAATGAAAGTTTTGAATGAATATTGTATGCTCTTAGTGTTGTGAATGTGAAGCTCTCAAATGATCTATTTAGAGGCATATGAGACTTCATATTCAAATTTAAAAAGATTCACATGTCAAAGACATCATCATTCACTTTTCAAAAAAATCAAACCTAATCTTTTACTTTTTGCATATGACAAAAGGAGCACACTTTGCTTTTCAAAAATTTCAAATCTAATCTTTTACTTTTTGCATATGACAAAAGGAGTACACTTTACTTTTTAAATTTTTCAAACAAAGACATCTTCCTTTTGCATAAGTCAAGAAAAGCATCAATCACTTTTGAAATTATTCAAATAAAACATGCACATGTGAAAGATGACAATCAATCATCTTTAATATTTTCAAAGTTCAAACATTTAATCATGACATGCACATGTGAAAGATGACAATCAATTATCTTTCAAAATATTCAAATTTAATTTTCAAAAATATTCATGCACATGTGGAAAATGTATTTTAATGCTTTATGATAAAATATTAATTTTGATCCTTAATCCTAATTTCGAATTTTAAGAGATTTACAACATTACTCTATGAGTTTAATGTGAACTTGTTTCCTTCTTGCTCATGCTTGGTTTTTTGATGTGCTTGACTCCATTGTGTGGACAACTTGAGCTTGAGACTCCTTCATTCTTTGAAATCATTTGTTATCATCAAAATCCATGTGTAGATATATAATTATACAAAACTTGAAATCTTAGGTTCAACAACTACCACGAGACATTCAGTCCTGTGGTCAAACCCACAACCATACGCCTCATCATGTCCATTGCAGTAATTCAGGAATGACCCCTACGCCAATTAGACATCCAAAATACCTTTTTGCACAGCACTCTCATAGAGGATGTCTACATGCAGTAGCCTCAAGGCTTTGTGGACTCTACTCATCCAACCTACGTGTGCAAACTTTACAAGGCTATTTATGGTCTCAAGCAAGCCCCAAGAGCTTGGTTTGCCCAACTAAGCTTATGGCTTCTTCAGTATGGATTTACTGCATCTAAGGATCTTCATTATTTATTCTTACTCATGCTAATCTTACAATGTTTTTGCTAGTGTACGTTGATGACATAGTCATCACTGCCTCACAATCCTCTGCCATCACTAGTTTAATTCATGACAGATCAATATTTTCCAATCAAAGACCTTGGGTCCTTATCCTTTTTTCTTGGTCTTGAAATTGATCATACTAAGCACGGGGCTTTGCTTACATAAAGAAAATACATCAAATCTCTTCTTACTCGTAGCAACATGTTCGTACAAAATCCATGTCTTCCCCTATAGTAGCCTCTTTTAAACTTTCCAAATTCGATGCACCCGAATTTGATAATGCTACTTTGTATAGAAGCTTGGTTGGGGGTCTCCAATACTTATCACTAACTAGACCTGATATATCTTTTGTCGTGAATAAGGTGTGTGAGTTTATGCACTCATCTAAAGAGACACATTGGAGTGTTGTTAAACGCATACTCAGATACCTCAAGGCCATTGTCAATTATAGCCTATTTTTTGCATCACAATCCAGCTTTAATTTACAAGTGTACTCAGATGCAGATTGGGGTGTATGCCCCGATGATAGAAAGTCAATAAGTGGTTTTTGTATCTATCTTGGCAAGCATCTCATTTGTAGGAGTACAAGAAAGTAGAAAACAGTGGTTAGATCATCAACCGAAGCTGAATACAAGGCCATTGCCTCTTTAGCAACTAAACTCATCTGGATTCAAACCCTCATCCGTGACCTAAGTCTCCCTCTTCATCATGCACCAACTCTGTGGTGTGATAACCTTGGAGCAATTTATCTATTATCCAATCTAATTTATCACTAAAAGACCAAGCATATGGACATAGATTACCACTTTGTTCGAGATAGGCTTGCTACCATTACTCTTCGAGTAGCTTTCTGCAACTCCAAAGACCAGATAGTAGATATACGTACCAAGCCTCTACTTGCCGACAAGTTCACTTACTTCAGATCGAGCCTCAATGTGGTTGACACCCCCTTGGACTTGAGGGGGCGTATTAACTTAGACCACTTTACACCACACTTAGCCTCACTGCAGCAGCATACACATGCATC
The DNA here is from genome assembly GCA_011037825.1 of Carya cathayensis. Lineage (NCBI taxonomy): Eukaryota > Viridiplantae > Streptophyta > Magnoliopsida > Fagales > Juglandaceae > Carya > Carya cathayensis. Next base: position 1,279,508 of record QGSO01000253.1, on the reverse strand, counting down.
ACAATAGTAAAATGCTTCTAGAATATCACTATAGAGTACAGTTATTTGGTTGTTATTCTCTATTGTATTGGTAACAATACAATAGAGAATATCACTATAGAGTACAGTTATTTGGTTGTTATTCTCTATTGTACAGTCTATATATAGACTCAATTACTGTAAATGATAAACGATTAATACAATGAAGAATTTCTTCTCTTAGTCCTTCTTTCAAACATATATGACAGTAGAGTTTGTGGTATTACCTTATGGGGTATATCATTTTTCTAATTTATTTTCCAGCAAAATGTGAGAAATTACCTTTTAATTTGTCTACTTCTTTGTGCTGGATTTTGGATTCATCATTTTTTTTGGAAAGGTTTCATAATTAGATGTTAAACCCATTTCAAATGATGAATTCAATGTCTAATTGAGCACCAATTTTATAGGATTTTTTTTTTTTTTTGGGAACAACTTCAAACAAACCATGTCTACTGGATTAATCAAGTCGATCTCAGTTGCAGTTGGTCTAAACCCATTTTGGTTTCATACGCTCAAACTATTAACTGAACATGATGTTTATAATATATTTAAAGTATATAAGCACGACAAAACATTCAACATTTTTAAGGTGCACAAAGTTTTCAATTATTTGAGATGATAGCAAGTCGGGACAAAATTAATGTTATGCTTTTAGCTTTTGAAAATGAAAGAGGTCAATCGATTTAAGGTGAACAAAGTTCCACATCCTTTGCAATTAAGGTATCATATCTTCAGCCAAGGTATTTGATAGGGATTAGGATGGGATTTTGAATGACTTTGGCACCATAACTAACTCTGTGTGTGTGTGTGTGTGTGTGTGTGTGTGTGTGTGTGAATTTGAAGAGAATCCTCATCTGAGATTATTACGCATTTTTGCTTGGTGAATAGTGTCAGGACATACAATGTTTGGACTGCTTATTGCTTAAGGCCACCACATTAATATGGAATGGTGGCTAAGCTAACCAGCATGCAGCCGGGTTACATGCTGGTTAGCTTTAGCCACCGAGTACTGGACCTCCATTGGCAGGGAGCAAGGACTCAAAGCTGAATGAAGCCTGTGTTTTGGGGACTTTGAGTCCCCAACCTGTAAATTAAGCTTCCTGAAATCCCCACAAGTTTTAAGGCAATTGACACAGAGTTCCTCAAGGCTAGCAGCAGTCCTCCTAAAGCAAATCCAGCCTAATGCTTGAAGATCGAGCACTTGTGAGCGCCAAAGCTGACCAAATGCATTAATCAAATGTAATGAAAATTGCTACTGCAAAGAACAAGTAAAACTAGAAAGCTAAGATTGAAATATCACATGTCTAAGCCACACCATATACATATGCTCCCTTGCCCCCCGCCCCCTTCTCTCTCTCTCTCTCTCTCTCTAGCAGATTCAGATACGCCATGCCTTCCTCCTTAATTTGCCTCTCTTCCTACATTTTCATCTCCACGCTAATCTCAAATTTATACTCAATCCATCAAACAATAACAAGAGTAGGCTACAGTTTCATCATACTATCCGTACAATCACATTGACTCTGCATTATACATATCTGCATTACTTCCAAGGATATAGAAACCTCCCCTCTTTCCCCGAACTCTCCTCAACCCCAATGAATCATTCATGGATTTTCAGCGTTATTAACAAAACATCTCCACTTTGACCATACGGCCACATTGCTCTCTCACATATGCTGCAATGTTTAGGGGAAAAACAAAAGGAAGAACCAGAAGAAAGGAGAAAGAAATTCTTTGAATTGGGTACAGCTAGATATATAAGTATATATTGTAAACAACTACATATAATAATAGCCGAAGATTTTCTGTATACATATGAAGGTTAAGAACTATAAGATTTTCCTCTAAATCAGCTACCAGGTAGGTGTCAGAAATTCCTGGCGATCTAACCCATATTATATGTGTACAGAAGTGAAGTAAATTACATATATTTTTAAGAAATGAATAGCTCAAAGGGTACAGCCACAGAAGACAAAGAAGCAGCAGAGCATGGCGACCAAAGCCACAGACTCCAACACAGTAACAACGGTCCAGACCATGTCATCAAATACAGTGGAATACAACCACCAGCTGAAGCTCCCGATGCTCCACCCTGTTGTGAGGTAGGAGAGGTTGACTTCAGGCCACCGGAAGATAGACCACATCGGAGAGAAAGTGAACTCCGGCCACCGGAAAGCCATCGTGTACCACGACCTCGAACACATCCACCAAACTTGTCTCGCTGTGTCTCCTCTTTCTTCTTTTGTCGGGGCTCTTCTTGGCATATGCGGGTAAAGATTAGATATGGGAACAATTAATAATGGGGACTTGGTTCCATGCTATTATTATCGATTACACGTGTTCCAGCGAGGATTGACCAACCCACCGCATGTGATTTATGACATAAACACACTTTTTTTTTAATAAATAAAAAATCCAAGTGGCATGAACAGGTCTATCAAATTAACAGATCTATATGCTATGTTTCTAAATTTGTTTGGCGCCGTTAATTTGATTCTTAAAATAATTAACTATAATTTTTTTTATCGGTTTAATTTGTTTATAAATCTGTTTCTAAAATCTTCTAATATATGATTTAATTAAAAAAATATCACAAAGTATCGTAAAATAAATTTAATATATCATATAAAATCATGTTAATTTATAAATTTATTTTTATAAAATCATTTTATGACGGTAGAACTTCTCAAATAGTTTTAGAGAATATTAATGCTAAATATATTATAGAATATATAAGTATTGCACATTCACTTAAAAAAAAAAAAAACTAGAATCCATTAAAAATGAGTTTTTTCATATCGGTTATAGATTTGTCTACATGTTTCAAAAGAAGTATATAGAGTTTGCACATCTTAAGACTGTATAAATTATTTTCTTTTATATAAATATTAATTTATTTTAATATTTTCAAAATATTAACATAATTATAAAGCATGTACATTATCCTGTCCCACATATAACAAGTAGTTCTTATTTGACTCAGATTTCTAATTCCTGACTTATAATATGCATGAAGAGATGTGTTGCAATAATAAAGAAACTTCACAATAATATACTCATAAATTGATATGTTTTTATGTGATACATTAAAATAAAATTAGCTTTATTTTATAACACGTTCAGGTAAGTTTGTGAGTTTATTTTAATGAAATCTCTCTTTATCCGAAACATTAGCAAAATATAAAATGTTTTTATCATTCCATTCGTTAGTTTGCATTAAATTGACATTAATACAATTCATTACACGAGTTTACAAAGTCAGGAGATCATTAAACCGCCTTAATTAGAGTCAAAACTCCAATATGTTAATGAAAAATTATTGAGTTGTTGTCGTGTAGGCTTCTTCCACATTCTACCTGTCTGCCTTCCTGATGAAGTCTTTTGAAATGAAGATGAAAGAACGAAACGCGGCAGTCGTTTCCAAGAGTATTATTCAATAGCTTAAAATGGTGGAGATCGAAGTCCCCACGTAAGTCGTTTTGAACGGACGATGATCAATGATGAGAAATCACAGCGGGGCCCCCAAATGTGAAAAGCCATAATCACAGTATAAAGAAGCACATGGTTTGTGAGTTCTGATAACGACACCGCCATGTGCCTCCTAATGCCAGCCATATCAGTACATGACCTAAGACATGGAACTAATTAAAAAGGATCTTTGGCATCTCTCCAATATAAACAATAACATGAACATCATTATTTGAAAAATTAGATTTTGTTAGGTATGGATTGGGAGTTCGAATCTGGTTTTCCTATTTGAAGATCAAACTTTATGTCATTAGAAAGCATTTTTTGATCTAATAAATACAAGTAACAAAATTATGATGAAATAGTTAAAATGAGACCTATTAAATTGGGTCGTGTCTTGTAATAAGACACAAGAAACGCGTGTCTAAATATTTTATTGGACATGCGATATATAGAGAAATTGAACCTAAACCATATTTAACGCGTAAAATATTCTATTCAATATTTAAAAGAGGAAAATGGCCATAATTTGCATATACTTTAGAGTCAAAATTGGTGAAGCATACGTAGAAGTATAATCAAATTTGATTATTACAATGCAAAGATCGGTGGCTATTTTATAATTTATAGATATCTTATGCGTCAAAAGTAAATCTGACTTGTCTATAACTCGAATTATTTCCTGTCAAAAAATAAAAATTAACAAAAACATTCATTTTGTTGATTTTTCTTTTTCCTAAAAGCATGAAAGGATCCCTAAATTGTATTGAATTCCCCCATTGGCGGATAAAATTCTATTTTCCTTTCTACCAAATGATTTTTACTTTTTTCAACTTTCACATGCTACAAAATGGAGAAATATTGTATATTATTTTAGCTAGACACAATCATCTTTATGTAGATACTGTGCAGTCGGCTGATGTGGTGTCATGCCACGTCAGCTTATTAAAATAAAAAAAAGAGGAAATATGAGAATTGCTTAAAGTCTCCTTTTCCAATCAAACCACGCTTACGATTACCCACTTGCTATTTTTCCTAAAAATCTGAGAATAGATTTCGTTTCTGTTTGTTGCTCCAAACCTAGTTTCTAACTCTGTTTTCTTTTTCTTTTTCCTTTTCTTTTTCTTGCTTCACTTTTCTGGGTTCTTTTGTTTGGTCTTTGAGTTCATCATAAAGAAACTCAGGGCACGAGATCACAAAACTGGAAGCCACCTGTGGGTATGTTTCCTATATAGGTTTTTATAATTCTTCATTTTGTTTTTTTCCTGGATATTAAAGGAAAAATTAGTTTTTTGTTTTCTTTATAATTGGTTCTTCTCTAATGAATTTTGCTTCAAGAAAAGTGGGTTTTCTTGTTCTTCTTCTCAGAACTTTATATAGCCACCTCCATGTGTCTGTAAATGTCTAGTTGTCAGATTTTGGGTCATGATATAACGTCTTTCTTGCAGAATTTGGGACAGTTTATGATTAAGGCGGTTTCTTATGATCATTAAGTATTAAGCTTTTTATCTCGTTTGCTTATTGATTATTATTGAGCTTTTCGAAACACAAAGAGGAAGGAATGAAGGGGCTTCAAGGGAGAGAAACGCTTCAAGTTTCTTGCATTGCAATGAGAGAAAAGAACATACATAGAGATGGAGGAAGGGAGGGGTTTCGGGGCTTCGAAAATCGAAACAAAGAGAGAGAAGGAATGGGCTTCACACAGAGAGGTCTTCAGAATTAGAGAGAAGGAGGAAATGGTGAGAAACGTAAAAAGAACGCACCATTTTGATTATTTCCATGTCAACGTCGTTTGCCCGGCGCTTGCACGAGTCGATTGTGTCCAGCATTTTTCATTATTTTATCATCATTTTTCTTATCTATTGATTATTTAATCCCAAGGCAGAAGATGATTAAAAAAAAAAAAAAGGTGACAAAAATTTTTTTCTTTTTTTTTGCAAACAAATAAAACTCAAACTAAAATAGAAATAACATATATGAGTAGATAATATAACGTTACGAGAAGTATTATAATCACAAAGAAATTATATAAAAATAATCTAAAAAATTGATATGATTTCATGTAATCTGTCAGATTTACTTTATAATAAAATTAACTTTACAATCAGATAAACAATATCAAATCATATCAATTTATGAATTTACTTTTGGATAATCTATTTTGACTATAATATTTCTCTAAAGCTATTGGATCAAACTTCGAAACCTGATTTTCAGACTGGGCCCAAGCTATAGGCCTTAAAGTTAATCCTAGCCCAATCACATGGTCCACTGAGATTCATGTGAATACCAAAATGGGTAGGTTACAAAGGCCCAATAGAATACTCGGGAAAAGAGAAAACCCTAACCCTAGATACCTCATCCCTTCGCCGCACGTGAGAAGCAGCTGAATTAGAAAGGCGTATCAAGCGCCGCAAGGACTCAATCGACACAAAAATACAAATTCTCTAAGTAAAACCGTCCGATTGCTTGGCACGTCACCGATCCGCGTGAATTCGTCTTTCAACGGCCAAGATCACGGTTGCAGAGATACTGGTAGAGCGAGAACGAAGAAGCTAGCTCCTCTCTCTCCCTTCTCTTTCCCTCTTCCCTGTTTTCCAATTTCTGAATTTGATTTCTTTTGCTAGAAAATAATAAATATTTCTCGGGAAAGTTTCGTGAGCTAACGAAGATGAAGGTGATGGAGGATGAGATGGAATTCGAAGAAGAAAAGGAACTTAAGGGTTTGTACGAAGAAGTTGGTGAAGATGGGGTCGAGGATGGTGTAGAAGAAGGCCGTGAGGAAGAGGACGGTGATGAGGATGATGAAGACGACGAAGACGATGACGACGAGGATGAGGAAGAGGATGATGACGATGACGATGACGGTGACGTGCAGGAGGTCGTACCTTCGTCTGGTGGTCCTCCAGTTCAGTCAGTAGATGATGACGAGGACGACGACGAAGATGAAGACGACGACGACGACGATGGCGATGACGATGACGACGATGGTGATGACGATGACGACGATGATGAGGAAGACGATGACGAGGAGGAGGATGGTGAAGAGAAGGTAATTATGACTTTTCTCTAATCTTCATCTTATTTTCAATTTCTTTTCTCTTTTTAGTATTTCGGATTTTTTGATTGTTTGTGTGAGTAAAAGTGGTTCAGATCTTTTTCTAATATCAATATTTCTAGTATTTCGGATAAAAATATTAGTTTTCCAGTGAACTTTTTGAATTTCTTTCTATTACTTATTTGAAGAACAAGCTTCAGTTAATGTTGTTTTTCCTCTTAGATCTCGTTGTTGTTTTAATATTGGTAGATACTCCTTTTTCCCTGCAGTGAACATGTTCATAGACATAATTTAATGATAAAACTGAACATATATGACCGATCAAAATATAAAAGTGATGCATATGTATGCTAATCTAGGCTTTGGTATTTGATACTTGTATGCTTTAATTTCTAAGTGATTCAATATCAGTATCATCTCTTTGCTTCGTGGTCAGTTTTTGCAGATCTGAAGCTTTTATCGTTTTTTTTTAATGTTTTAAGCCTGTGAATAAGTACTCATCAGGGAAAAATCAGATATTTGGGAAATTTGTGTGTTTTAAGCCATGATTCCTTCTGTACGAGTTGTTTTTCTGATATGTTATGGGCCAGTAAGGCATTTGATGGACCTCATGGAATAATTCCTTGCGTACCTTTTTTTTTTTTTTTTCTAATCAATTCCTTGCGTACTTGCTCATATGTTTTAATGCTCGATTTGATATTATTCCCATCCCGCTGGAATTTATGTTTTTAATTCTTGTTCATATTTTACCGGTTTTGATTTTAATTGTTTTGGTTGGTCTTGACGATACTGCTTTAACTAAGAAGTTCATTTCTGACAGATCTCTTTGGGACACACACTATGCCTAAGGTGGAGCCAGATAGCATACTTTCATTTTCATGAAATTTTCTCCTCTTAACTTACTCCGAAAATTTTATAAACGCTAGATTCATGAAGAACCCCAAACCGACTTTCCAAAAAGAGATTTGGAACCTTGATTTAATTCCTCTGTTGTATATGTTATCTATTTCTAATTACTGTTTCTTTTCAGCTGTTAAGTCTATATTTTGCATGTTCTGACTTCTTTCTGTCCTACACTTTCTATGACATCCATGAAACAATCTTTAGGGGGATCTGGGAACAGACTACCTTGTCAGGCCAGTTGGCCGTGCTGAGGATGAGGAAGATGCCAGTGATTTTGAACCACAGGAGAATGGCGAGGAGGAAGACGTTGACGAGGAGGATGAAGATGAAGATGATGGTGATGCCAGTGGGAAGGTTGATGTTCCGGCAAAGAGGAAAAGGCCAGATAAAGATGATTCAGACGGTGATGATGATGGTGGAGAGGATGACGAGAGACCACCCAAGCGATAGTTAGGGTAGGGCCTCTCCTTTGGTTGAGGACTGACCATTGAAATCATAGGTCAATCTCTTTCTCTCACACTTGCTCTTATAAAGATCCATCTATCTGCTGTTTGTAGAAAGAAGGATACAATGGTTCAAGGTTTCTGTTGTTAGTTCCTTGTATTATGATGGTAGCAGTCTTAAGGGTCATAAGTGTGACCTGGTAATGTCTAGTTATGTTTTTGTTTTTCCCTTTATTTTTTTTTTTTTTGGGGGGGGGGGGGGGGGGTTGTTGTTCTGAAGAACTATTTGAAAGTGCTGGTTTAGGATATCTGTAAGTTATGAATTTTTACATGAGGTTGTAAACTTTCATCTATTAGCTTGGTTGCAGGTTCTCTAGGTTGTGGGCTCTATTTTGTTTCTCATCTTTTTGGATTGTTGAATGTTGGTAAAACTTTTATTTATTTGATGTTGGTTTAGGATTTTGATATGGTCTTCTTCATCGTGGATGATATTATGATTATTACTGTTTAGTTTTGTTAATCTGTCTTTAGGGAGCTGAATTAATGAGTTTGTTTGGGGGAAGAATGTAAATCCCAGTTGAAGGGTATGATACATATGGTTATGGTATGCTATGCCGACTGGTTGGATGAAGTTGAAAGAGATAAAAAAAGCATGGAGATCCCTCCCAGGCTTCTCATAAATCGTAACATGGGTCCAGTCCTGCATCGGATCCTGGCCTTTTTAGTTGCGTTGTAGTTGCTTTGCTGCCTGATGGTGGGTGTTAGAGGGGCAAAACCGAAACCACAATTATATATTTTATTTTATTTATTTAACGCGATATTCTTCTTAGGTGACGTGGCGCTTCAAGAAGAGTAGTAATTCGACGTAATAGACAAATACTGAAAATTGAATTTTACCCGACGATGGAAAGTAACTCCAATTTTTACGGTATGTAAGCTCAACACGGAAAGAAGGGACAGAAAACAAAGAACAAGAAAAAGAAAAAAATGGTCCTTTTGGATAGAGAATTTTCATTAACTTTACTAAAGGTAGTTCGACCGCGCTGTACTTTACCATATTGATCATACCAGGGTGAGGGTGGGCCAATAATATTAGACAGACAGCTTAAAATCAGTGGCCAACGAGTCAATTAAAGCCGTGGCATCCTTTTTTATTTTCCTGTTAACATATAATAAATAATATATATACATGTACGTTACGAGTGTGTAGTAAAATGATTTTGGACTGACGTGGAATTGGTATTGTGAACAGATGGGAATGATTATCTGTCCAGGTGCATACAGATACGACGTGGGATTGATAGAGATGGACGGACAAACGATAAGCCGTATCATTTAAAGTCGTATTCTATTTGGGGAATAATAATGCGTTTCCGACGGAGAACAGGTGAGGTGATGATTTTTATTAATATTTTCATTTTTATTATTATTATTGGTTTTTAAAATAATCGAGGTAATAAATGTTTTTAATGTTACGCCACGTCAGCTCTCTAAAAATATGGGGCCGGCCTGGTGGGGCACCTTGTCCCATTGCATCCTTGGACGCTAAGCCCTCTCCAAACAGTCCAAACGAGGTACGAGACGACAGAAACTCACTTGCGCTAATGGGCTTTATCAAATGTCAAGCCATCAGCTTTGGGTAAACTAAATAAAGATGATATAAGAGATATGTTTGGATACTTCGAGAATTTTGAAATTTTTTATAATTGATTTTGTAATCTTTAATTTTTTTTATTTAATTATTATCTAATCTTATTTACAAAAAAATCAATCTAAATTTTATAAACTTTAAAATAAAACATAAAAATAATACAGTTTTTACAAATTTTAAAATAAAAAATTATATTCATTTTAACTTTATAATATTTTTATTTATATTTAAGCCAAACAGAGCTGCTAGTAGTGGGTGTAAACCTACCATTTAAGATCTTTTACTGGGCTTGTGAGTTTGGTCCTATTTTACCTTTTTATTTGTTGTAGTAAAATTTTGTACCTCCGTGATTGTATGGAATGGCCACCAATGCTCACACTGTTGTTAGATACTACCACGAGGAGACGACAACTGTTTTTAAGGAGGTGGTAGAACAATGGCACATGGATGCGTGTCTCTAATTTCACAAAGGGAGACCACCCAAGGTGGTGGCTTTATTGAGCTACTTTTAAGTGGTTTGACACGTATTAATATTGAAAAAATTTTATTCATCATTCTTACTTACTATATATTGTATTTATTTTTATTTTTATTTTTTTCTCTTATTAAATATGTAGTATATGAGTGATGAGTAGAAAAATTTAATTAGTTTAAGAAAAATAAACTCTAAATTTTTTTAAAAATAATAAAAATAAATATAATGTGTGAAGATGAGGAGTAACAAAGTTTGTTAGTCTTGTGGGTTTGAATCTCAAAGAGGATTTAATTTAGAGTAAGGATTACTTTGAAAAGTTGTGACGTTTTGTTTGGTATTCGGTACCATCTCAAAATTTAGCATTCGGATTCGGATTTGAATATTTGGAAATTTATGGATACGGATCTGAATATCGAGAATATTTGAATACGAGTCTGGTTTTTTAACTTCACTTTTTTTAACATTAGTTTTTGTACGTCCAAAATAACATTGTATTGAAACAAAAATTCTATTTAAAAAAAATATTCGATTATGAATAACCGATTAAATAACTAGATCTGGTTAGGGTGGGTAGATTGAGTCCAATCTGGGTGGATAATCGTCTAGATTCACCAAGATTTCCCAGTTCCAAATTGGACTGAAAAAAATCTAGTCTAGATGCACACTCCTATAAAAAAATCATTCTCTTCTTCTCATTTTTCCTCAAACCCAATACCTCTCAAGAATGAGAGAATGTTTGAGGAATGAGATGAGATGTAAATTTTATAAAAAAATAATAAAATGGTTTGTAAATAGTAGTGAGTAAGTTTAAGTTAAGTATTTATTAGATTTTGGAAGATGAGAGGGAAAAAGTTGAATAAAAAATATTATAAAATTAAATAATATTTCAAATATTATTTTTGTTTTGATATTTGAAAAAGTTAAATTGTTTTTTTTTTAGTTAAAATTTTAGAAAAGTTGTAATAATTAGTTGAAAAAAATTGTAATGATTAGTTTGAAATTGTTTATGTTTGAATAATGTTTTAGAGGAAATGAGATGTGATGAGATGAAAATTCAAGAAAAATGTTACTTATCATCCCATATAACACACTAACATGTAATTTGTTATTTTTGTCATTCTATTTCAAAACACATATTTACACATCAATATATGTGTATTTAAATAAAATGGCAAAAATGAGAAATCGCAAATTAGTGTATGTGATGTAGTGGACTATACAACTAGAATTTTTCTATTTGCAAACATCTGCTAAATCTCCACAGCTTTCTCATATTGTTTTCATGGTTATAGAAATTCTCTAATTTATCAAATTCCTCGCATTCGTCAATCATCTTTGCAAAAATATCAATCCGTTTGGTTGCAATATTCAACTGAGATTAACTCATTTTAGACTAATTTTAAACTGAGTCTAACATCTAAATACCCAACTCTCAAATTACTAAACTCATCTCAACCTAAAACTTCCTTACACGTGGGATTCGCAATCTTTTTCAACTCAACATATCTTTATATGTGAGACTCACAATCCTTTTTAATTTCTCATAAATAGTACTAAACTTATATTAACATTCAAATATATCTAAACTCATTTTAGATAGGCCCTATATAACTTATTTCACCTATTCAACTTACTACTATTTATAAAAGAATTCAGCTCAGCTCAGCACAACTAGGGGTGAGATTCGGCCGGTTCAGACTGGCCATTTTTGGATCGGACCGAACCGAATTGGTCCGGTCCAATTTTGGGAGGGCTGGATTCATTCGGTCCTATCAGCGATCCAAGGATATAAAGAGTAAGGGTAAGAGAGAAGCAAACTCAGTATGTTAACGAGATTCGGCCCCACTGCCTACGTCCTCGCCTCAAGCTACCCCTTGAGAATCCCCGAATTCACTATTCAATCTCCTTCAGGTGGAGATAGAAACCTATTACACCTTTGAACAACACCGCTACAAAGGATCCGTGTAGAACACCCTCTACACTTGCAGTCACCTTACACGTGGTGATTCAACGATTCCACGTGTAGAACACTTTCTACACGCACAAGGGTTGTACACACCCTTTTACTGATACAAGAATTGATAGTTGGTAGGATATCAGAAAACACTCCTCAATTAGTGAAATAAGAGCAATACAAGCACAAACTATATCTCTAAAAATGAACAAGGGTTAAGACTCAATGCTTAGAGAAGAGAGAATGAAAGTTTTGAATGAGAGTTGTATGCTCTTGGTGTTGTGAATGTGAAGCTCTCAAATGATCTATTTATAGGCATATGAGACTTCATATTCAAATTTAAAAAGATTCACATGTCAAAAACATCATCATTCACTTTTCAAAAAATTCAAACCTAATCTTGTTACTTTTTGCATATGACAAAAGGAGCACACTTTGCTTTTCAAAAATTTCAAACCTAATTTTTTACTTTTTGCATATGACAAAAGGAGCACACTTTACTTTTCAAAATATTTCAAACAAAGACATCTTCATTTTGCATAAATCAAGAAAAGCATCAATCACTTTTGAAAATATTCAAATAAAACATGCACATGTGAAAGATGACAATCAATCATTTTTAATATTTTCAAAGTTCAAACCTTTAATCATGGCATGCACATGTGAAAGATGACAATCAATTATCTTTCAAAATTTTTAAATTTAATTTTCAAAATATTCATGCACATGTGGAAAATGTATTTTAATGCTTTATGATAAAATATTAATTTTTGAGCCTTAATCCTAATTTCGAATTTTAAGAGATTTACAACATTTCTCTATGACTTTAATGTTGCCCAGATGACTAACACAAGAGGGGGGGTGAATTGAGTTGTATTTAAAAAAATAACAATTATAAATCAAATATACAATATAAAATATAAACAAAATATGAAACAGCAATAAATATAAAGAGTAAGGGTAAGAGAGAAGCAAACTCAGTATGTTAACGAGGTTCGGCCCCACTGCCTACGTCCTCGCCTCAAGCTACCCCTTGAGGATCCCCGAATTCACTATTCAATCTCCTTCAGGTGGAGATAGAAACCTATTACACCTTTGAACAACACCGCTACAAAGGATCCGTGTAGAACACCCTCTACACTTGCAATCACCTTACACGTGGTGATTCAACGATTCCCTGTGTAGAACACTTTCTACACGCACAAGGGTTGTACACACCCTTTTACTGATACAAGAATTGATAGTGGGTAGGATATCAGAAAACACTCCTCAATGAGTGAAATAAGAACAATACAAGCACAAACTATATCTCTCAAAATGAACAAGGGTTAAGGCTCAATGCTTAGAGAAGAGAGAATGAAAGCTTTGAATGAGAGTTGTATGCTCTTGGTGTTGTGAATGTGAAGCTCTCAAATGATCTATTTATAGGCATATGAGACTTCATATTCAAATTTAAAAAGATTCACATGTCAAAGACATCATCATTCACTTTTCAAAAATTTCAAACCTAATCTTTTTACTTTTTGCATATGACAAAAGGAGCACACTTTGCTTTTCAAAAAAATCAAATTCTTTTAATACAAAAGGAGCACACTTTAAAAATTTCAAACCTAATCTTTTACTTTTTGCATATGACAAAAAGAGCACACTTTACTTTTCAAAATATTTCAAACAAAGACATCTTCCTTTTGCATAAGTCAAGAAAAGCATCAATCACTTTTGAAAATATTCAAATAAAACATGCACATGTGAAAGATGACAATCAATCATCTTTAATATTTTCAAAGTTCAAACCTTTAATCATGGCATGCACATGTGAAAGATGACAATCAATTATCTTTCAAAATTTTCAAATTTAATTTTCAAAATATTCATGCACATGTGGAAAATGTATTTTAATGCTTTATGATAAAATATTAATTTTTGAGCCTTAATCCTAATTTCGAATTTTAAGAGATTTACAACATTTCTCTATGACTTTAATGTGAACTTGTTTCCTTCTTGCTCATGCTTGGTTCCTTGATGTGCTTGACTCCATTGTGTGGACAAATTGAGATTGAGACTCCTTCATTCTTTGAATTCATTTGTTATCATCAAAATCCATGTGTATATATATAATTATACAAAACTTGAAACCTTAGGTTCAACAAAGAAGAAGGAATCGATTATGATGAGACATATGCACCAGTCGCAAGATTAGAAGCTATTCGAATGCTACTTGCATATGCTTGTTATAAAGATTTCAAACTTTTTCAAATGGATGTTAAAAGTGCTTTCTTAAATGGTTTTATAAATGAAGAGGTATATGTTGAGCAACCTCCAGGTTTTGAAAATCATATTTCTCCAAATCATGTTTTCAAACTCACAAAAGCACTATATGGACTCAAACAAGCTCCTAGAGCATGGTACGAGAGACTCAGTGGTTTCTTGATTAAAAAGGGTTTTTCAAGAGGAAAAATCGACACAACTCTTTTCATTAAATACGAAAATGATGATATTCTTTTGATTCAGATTTATGTTGATGATATAATATTCGGTGCTACTAATGAAAACATGTGTCAAGTTTTTGCTAAGACTATGCAGGATGAATTTGAAATGAGCATGATGGGAGAACTTACATTCTTTCTCGGATTGCAAATTAAGCAAGTAAAAAGTGGGACATTCATCAATCAATCAAAATATATTAAGGAATTGCTGAAGAAGTTTGGGATGGAAGGTGCTAAGGAAACTGGAACACCAATGAGCCCATCTACTAAACTTGATAAAGATGAATCCGGTAAGCCAGTTGACTCGAAGGTATATCGAGGTATGATTGGTAGCTTATTATATTTGACAGCCAGTAGACCAGATATTATGTTCAGTGTGTGCTTATGTGCACGCTTTCAATCATCTCCAAAAGAATCTCATTTAATTGCAGTTAAGCGCATTCTTAGATATCTTAGTGGTACAATTAACCTAGGGTTATGGTATCCTAAACACACATCTTTCGATTTAATCACTACACAGATGTAGATTATGCTGGTTGTAAAATAGATCGAAAAAGCACTAGTGGAGCATGTCACTTCTTAGGTCATGCATTAGTTTCCTGGTTTAGTAAAAAATAAAATTCTGTTGCACTATCTACTGCTGAGGCAGAATATGTTGCTGCGGGTAGTTGTTGTGCTCAAGTTCTTTACATGAAGCAACAACTTGAAGATTTTAAACTCATGTATAATCACATTCCAATCAAATGTGATAATACAAGTGCTATAAATCTTTCAAAGAACCCAATACAACATTCTAGAACTAAGCATATTGAAATAAGATATCATTTTCTTCGAGATCATGTGCAGAAAGGCGATATAGTACTAGAGTTCACAAACACACACGATCAGTTAGCAGATATATTCACAAAACCTTTACCAGAAGATAGATTATGTATGATTAGAAGAGAAATAGGTATGATGCATGTTATGAATATCTCTTAAAAGACAGATCAGAGTTCATAAAAATAGAGAGATATTTTTTAAATACTTTTACATAAACTTGAGGTTCTTAGCCTCATGTTTGAGACGCTCATTCTCTTCATACAATATCATGTTATCCCTATCCATGGGAACTGGCAAGCGGAATGAAGAATTCAATAGAGATTTCAACTGTTTATTCTTCTGCCGAAGGATTCCTTCCCTTGTGTGAGACTCTTGAACAATTCGTTGAAGTACAACAATTTGTTCTTTAAGCCTTTCAACCTCATGGTTTTTGGCTTGTACCCGCTGGGAAAAAGCAACAATAGAGGATGAGTAGCGAGTCCCAAGACTCACCAAGTCGTAGATAGCATCGAGTCTGATTTATTAGCCAAACTATTATTCTCTTGCTGCAACATGGCACCAATGGTAGCTGCAGAAATGACAGGAGATTGAGGTGTAGAATACCTCATGGATGGATCTAGAGGAATGTTAGAAGAATTGGCCATTGAGAAAATAATTGAAAAACTTAAAGCGAGAATGTAGAATGAATGCAGATGAGTTATAAAGATAAGAATAAGATTTGATGCAAATCGGATGAATTTTAAGACTGTTTTTATAGAGATAGCATAAAGAACAAGACAAACTAGTTTAAATCAGGCGTTTGTTTATATCTCGTTTGTCAACAACATCAGGCGATTTGTTTCTATCTTCAACCGCACTAAATTCATAGAGTTAGGCCTCGAGGCTTTGCAGGACTTGTCGGGTCACGGACGGCTCTCTTTTTCAACTATCTACAGTGTATTTTAACGCACCAGTTTTCTTCAGTCTATTTACTTGCTGCCGATCCTTTTTAATGATGCCAAAAGGGGGAGAAGTTTTAGACTAGAACATTAACATTGTTTAAATTGCTAAACTTGTTATATATGCTTGGAATTATATTTATATTTTTGCTTGAAAAACTAACGCACATTCTCAGGGGGAGCTTAAGTATTAATACAGGCTTCAGGTTCTATCAAGTATTTGTCATCATCAAAAAGGGGGAGATTGTTGAACCTAAGGTTTCAAGTTTTGTGTAATTATATATTTACACATGGATTTTGATGATAACAAATGAATTCAAAGAATGAAGGAGTCTCAAACTCAATTTGTCCACACAATGGAGTCAAGCACATCAAGGAACCAAGCATGACAAGAAGGAAACAAGTTCACATTTAAA